>JABFPY010000098.1:0-12785 GCA_022817165.1 Phoenoteleia sp. ZL-2020 | reverse complement strand
GTTTAAGCAGCCGTCATAATATAACAAAAGATTTGTTGTTGGATGTCATACGTTTGATTGAGTGTCATTGTCCACGACTTAATAATTGTGCAAGATCAGTTCATAAGTTCAAAAAAATGTTTGATAATAACAGACTTCCGATTGTAAGACATTACTACTGCGTTAATTGTAAGCGTTCCTTGCAAAGTAAGAACGATAATTGTCCTATTGCTCATGAAAAACCCAAAATAGCATATTTTATTGAATTACCTATTATACAGCAGTTACAGGAATTGTATAAACGTCCTCATTTCTATAACTCGTTAAATAATCGACTTCAATGGAATGAGAATGTTGACAGTTACCAAGACATCTACGATGGTAATGTGTATAAAGAGTTGTATACAAATGGTATACTTGCAGAACCAAATAATATTTCCTTATCCTGGTATACAGATGGAATTAGAATTTTTAAGACGACGTTTAACGTTTGGCCAGTTTATCTGACCATTAATGAACTGCCTTACAATAAAAGAATGCAGATAGATAATATGATAACAGCAGCCTTGTGGTTTGGAGATGAAAAACCGCTTCCAAATTTGTTCCTACAACCACTTTTACAAAGTTCATTGAAATTAGCAGAAGGTGTGGAAATACAGTTACACAATGAACAATTTATTCGTGTCAGAGGTGTAATCATGTGTGGACTTGCTGACTTACAAGCAAAAGCCCTTTTTTTAAACATGAACCAATATAATGGGGAAAATGGCTGCCACAAATGTAATCAAACTTACACCTCAATAGATAATTCTAGGGTATATCCGTATAAAGAAATTGTTATGAGAACCGATAATGAAAGTTTAAGACAAGCAAATGAAGCTCACGAAAGTGGTAATGTAATATGTGGCATAAAGGGTTTATCTGTTGTATCAAAATTTTGTTACAAATATATTACTTGTATGGCTATAGACCCGATGCATTGTTTGTTTGAAGGTGTAATAAAAACTTTAATGAACCTTTGGTTTGGACCAAATGGATGTTTACGACACATGTTGAGTGTAGTTGATGATCGACTGGCAAATATTAACCCACCGTCTTTTGTACAACGTATTCCTAGAAATATTGAAAAGCATTTAAGCTACTGGAAAGCTCACGAATTTAAATCTTGGTTTTTCTATTATTCACTTGCAATATTATCAGATATTATGGAAGAAGAGATGTTGGAACATTACAAACTTTTACTGTTAGGAATATCATTATTGTATTCATCGAACATCACGTCAACTGATTTGATTATTGCGGATCTTGCTTTAAACAAATTTGTTCAGCAGTTTGACCAAATATACGGACAGCGGTATATGACGATGAACCTTCATCTTTTATTACATCTAATTGATAATGTCAAAAATTTTGGTCCTATGTGGGTGACTTCATGTTTCCCACACGAAGATATGAATGGTCGTATAAAAAAAATGGTCCGCGGAACTACATCTCCTCAACTTCAAATTTGTTCCGGTATATTAATATTAAGGTTATGTCCAAAGCGATTTCGAACTCAATCATGGTCGGTTATATAGGGAAATCTCCAATGTCGGTAATTACCGACACTGAAGATGGCGCAAGGAGCATATTTTATAATAAAAAAAATCACGCCAATTTAAATTAAATAAATATTAAAACCAATTGCTTTAGGTCGACAAAACAAAAAGTATAAAATTCCCTTTTGGAATTAATGTCGACCTGGGTGGTTTACATATAACAATTATGATGAGCAAAGTATGCTACGAGAATTGTTTAAACCAGTAGCTCCAAGTTGACAAAATAAATAGTGCAAAACTTCTTTTGAGAAGTTATGTCAACCTGGAGTGATCTGGTTGATTATTTCTCAGGAGCAAAGTACGCTACGAGATTTTTTACTTGTAGTAGCTCCAGGTTCACAATACATATAATATACAATTGCCTTTGGGTTATGATGTCGACCTGGAGGGACCAGATTCGTTATTTTCTTACAAGCAAAGTTTGCTACGAGAATTTTTACCAAAAGTAGCTCTAGGTCGACAAAAGAAATAGTATTTAAAACACCCTTTGAGAAGTTATGTCAAACTGGAGGGTGTTAGGTAATTATTTTAGATATTCTAAAATCGGAGTAAAATTATGACGTACTGAGATTATATTTGCTTCTCTAAAAAGATGAAAGACATGTTATGTCTTTTATAATACACATAATTGGAAATGTTTGAATATGTTCAACAGGTAATAATTTAGCAAATTTAATTAATTATTACAAATAATACAAATTTTAAATAATTATTATTTGTATGAATTAATTAAAAATAATACATTTGATTGAAAAATGAACTAGTTAAAAATTAATGTCTATTAATAATGTATATATAAATTGTTAGTTACATAATAACATGGTTTTACAGACATTATTTTGTATCAAAATACAAATTGACGATTAGAAATGCAAGATCCTTTTAGAAATACAAGAAATACAATCAATTTCAAAATAACAACCATTCTTTCAGTTGGTAGTAACAATAATGAAAATAGATAATGAAATAAAACATATTTACTTAAAAACACAAATTATTTAAATTGTCTGTCCTATTCATTTTACAGATTTCAATATAATCATTATAATTATAGATACGTATAGATACGTATGTAATATAATACGGTAAATATATTAATTAAATAGATGATAGTTTATACACAGCATTTTGAAAAGCATACAGATTAAGTACTAATATATAATTATTTACAATATATTAGTTATTTAATGTTAGATTTGCGTTTCTAAAAAATAGTAGTATACTAGTTAGTTGCCACCTAGAAAAGGACAAAAGACCGGCCACTATGTTAATCAAATGGAAGGCCAGAAAATTTATCCTTGTTCGTGACAACCCTAATTCTAGTTAAAAAATTTTGAAATAATATTTGAATATGTGAACACTATATTAATTTTCCTAGTCAATTATAAATATATAATAGGCTTTTATTAATAAAAACAATTTTAGCGCACACTTTTTATACAACAGCATTTTGCGACGTAAGAATAAATACATTTGTGTAGTATTAAAATTTTTTTTTAGATTCCATTGAGAAATTCAAATCTTTCATTAAAAATAAAAATAAAATATTCTTTTAGATAATAGAATAAAAGAGTTAAAATATAAATAATTTATTTTCATATATTAATTAATTTTATAATAAATTAAACAAAGCATTTTATTAATATGTTGCTCATTAATAAAATAGTTCGAACATAACACATTTTGTTATATGTATATTATATAACACTATGACTCATTTCATCTGAGACAATCATAATAAAAAAATTAATTATAATTGCTAATTAATTCATTATAGAAAATTAAATATAATAACTAATTTTATTATTGGAGTGAACATTTTATAAAAAATATTGTATAAAATATTACATGATATATATATATATATATATCATAATATTAGTTACGTTTTTCTAATTTAACAATATTAAATAAATGAAATGTATTTTAAATTATACAAAGTGTTTTAAAAAGCATATGGATTACATTGTAAAAGCCATATATTATGTGTTAGTATAAAATTATTAACACTATATTTATTTTCCTAAACAAATATAAATATAATATTTAATTATTGACAATATATTAGTTTACCAAATTTATTATAAATATATAATATACTTTTGTTAATGAACACAAATTTTCCGCAACACCTTTTTTAAAAAATAATGCAAAATTATTAAAATAATAAAAATGATAAATATGATAACTAATGGAAAATAAAAGATATATTATTACGGAACAAAACATATATCATGAGGGTATAAATACTAAACTGTTAAATGAAGCCAATTTAAATGAAAAGAAATTATATATAATAATATATTTTCATAAAATTATTTTATCATTCTATATTTCCCTTGACAAAGAATCAGGATATCTGTGAAATTTTATATTACAATAGAAAAGTTCAGACTTCATATAATATTTAATATTTATAAATGCTGTTGTATAAAAAAATGTGTTGTGTTAACATTGTTTTTATTACTAAAAGCATATTATATATTTATAACTGATTAGGAAAAATAATATGGTGTTACTAAATTTAAATTAATATATGGCTTTTTCAAACACTTTCTATAATTTATAAAACATTTAATTTTTTACTAATATTAAATTGGAAATACATAAACTAATAATATGAAATATATATATTTACATTTAATATTATTTATCTATTGAAAATATTAATATTCAAATATTATTTCAAAATTTGTTAACTAGAATACAACTTCTTCTTAGAAACGCAAATCTAATATTAAATTACTAATATATTGTAAATAATTACATATTAGTATTTTATCTATAAGCTTTTTAAAATGCTTTGTATAATATATCATCCATTTAAGCAATATATTTAACGTATTTTATTTCATATATATAACATTTTTATACCATCATAATATATCAATTTTTTAAATTAAATATTATCTGTATTTTGAATTTAATTATCATGACTATGTTGAAACCTGTAAAACGAACCGGACAGGAAATTTAAATAGCTTGCTTTTCAATTTTTAAGCTATATTTAATTTCATTATTTATTTTCATTATACTTACTATTAACTGAAAGACTGTTTGTTATTTTCCAATTGATTGTATTTTTTATATTTCTAAAAGGATTTTCTATTGCTTATCAATATTTTGTATGTTTATATAAAATAATGTCTGTAAAACCATCTTATATAACTAGCAATATATCTATATATATATATATATTATTTATTATTAATACATATTTTAATCAAATGTATTACTTTTTAATATCTCGTAATTATAAATTAAATTTTTATATTATTTCCTATTTAACGTCTTAAAATATATATTATTATTAATTATATGTATATATACAACAATAATATTTGTTCCCTTTACTAAAAGAAATATAATCTCAATACTTTATAATAATATGTCCATTCGACAAATAGTCTAAAAACCATTTACGAAGTTTCGACGACCTGGAGGAACTACGTTAACTTTGTTAGTAAATAAAGTATGCTATTTCACATTTCATACTTACAATACTTCAAATGATTATATTACATTACAACATTGGCTTTTTCTAAAAAGGACCAGGTAAAAGTACTTAAACTGAAACCAATTCGCTCATGACCAGTTCGGTTTTAAAGTACTTCAGTAAATTATTTTAAATTACAAAGACTTTTCCTAAGAAGGACCAGGTTCAAGTACTTAAACTTGAACCAATTCGCTTGTTAACGAATGACCTTCAAACAATATGTTCACTAATTATGTGATTAGTAATGTTAAAAAATTTTTTAAACTGGTCATGAAATCAGCTACTTTGCAATGTATTTTACACAATTACTTTTCATAATTCAGTGTTCATAAGAAGGACCAGGTAAAAGTACTTAAACTTTAACCAATTCGCTCATTAGCGAATGATCTTCAAACAAACTATTCACTGATTATATGGGCAGTTCATTTTTAATGTTTATAAAAAAATTTACATAACAGAATTTATTGTAATTGCGGTAATCCGTTGGTGTTTCCATCGTTGTCTCGCGACGTTGCAGCAGCATTCAATTGCCGAATCGACAGTCATGACTTGATGACCATTTGTGGGCGACTCAATGAGTATCCCTCGGCGTTTCAGCAGTAGCCCATCGGCTTTTCATTGCCGAATTGACTAACGTCCTTTCGCGATCTGAAGAAAAAAATCTTAATTAGAAAAAATACTCAAATGTATTTCAAATATTAAATAATAATAATAAGCAAATGTATTTCAAATATTAAATAATAATAATAAGCAAATGAAATTTAAAAACTATTTAAATAGCGGCTGTTAGCCGTCTCTCGGTGTCGTAGCACCAGTTAATCGATGATCCAACAGCGATCCGCTAACCATATCTTCACAGTCATCTCTTGGAGGGCTTCTCTCGGTGAACCATCAGCGTTTCGATTGCCGTCTCGCGACATTACAGCAGCACTCTATTTAAGAATCCGCAAACACTTCTTGCTGGCCATTTGTAGTTGATTTTGCGGCCATCTTTCGGCGTTTCGACCGTTACATCGTGGTGTTACAGCTGTAATCCTTCAACGATTAACTGTTGATCGGACTGCCGTCTTTCGCTGATCTAAAATATTCAAAAAAAACAAATTTAACAGCACCAATTCGACGGTCATATTTTGTTGGCGATCCCTTGGTATTTCGACCACCGTTTCACGACGTTGCAGTAGCAGTCCATTGACGAATCGGCAACGATCTCTCAACGATCACCTCTTAGCAGTCGTTTGTGCAGATTTGACCGCCATATTTTGATGATCCGGTTATTGACCACAGTTGCTGACAATAATCCACGATGATTTCGGTGATCCATTGACGGGTTTGGGAATCCAGCGACGATTTCTGGTATCCAATAGCGGTGTCGGTTATTCAACACAAAAGATTGTTATTTCTATAGTTAAAGAATTATATATATATATGTTCCGCATATTCAACAGATTTACTCCGTTCGAATGATGTATGATTGATGATTAAATTCCATAAAATAATGGACCAAGGAGTTGAACGCGGTATTCCAATCGCTGAAGTCTAAACATAACCATAAGGCTAGTGCTGCTTGTTATCAATGATTATGAAAAGAAAATATAAATATATAAATTTTAGAAAAGTAATAAATTTTGTTATTGATTTAAATTTTCTCGTTACATATTAAACATGTAATACATTTTTTATTTGCAATGCCATAAAATAACCTTTAAATATTTTTCAAATGTCATAATTTTTGTAATATATTTTATTTATATTTGATTTTCAACATATAAAAATGTTAAATAATTTTCTAATGTGTATACTTTATAATTTAATGTGACAAATAAAGTATCGAGTACGATACTTTATTTAACGATAATATTTGTTTATTCATTTTATTTAAAAAACAATAACGCCTCCGGACACGTCCGTTTCGTAGAATACATAAGGATTAGTATATGATGAAAAAGAAAATATATACAAAATTCGATAAATTAACTTAAGAAAACATGAAGGCTTATAAATTGCCGCGTAGAAGATTTAACAAATAGTTGAATAATTGACCTTTAGAAATAGTTACAGATGTAGAATATTTTACAGAATCTGGCAAGGAATTCCAGAAGTTTGTCGCAGTAATTGTAAAAGATTTCTCATACATAGGAGATCTACAAAAAGGCAGAAGAAGTTCAAAAGAAAATAGTCTAGCGAATCTAGACAAGCAGGAAGATCTCAGAATAATACCCCTTGCTAAGTAGAATGGTGTTTTATTAACCAAAATATTGTATGTTAAAATTCCCAGAAAATATATTCTACGATTTGATAGGCGCAACCAACCCAACTCGTTAAAGTAGGGGTAAATATGGTTACGGAATCCCAGACGGCAGACAAACCTAACACAGGCATTGAAAGCAAATTGTAATTTACGGTCGAAATAAAGAGAAATGTTTGTCAAAACCACAGGACAATAGTCAAATATGCGGAAGATTAGTGACATCACAAGACGTTTTCGTAGATCGACTGAAAGGATGGAATGACTATGCTTGATTTGCCTCAATGTAAACCAGACTTTTCGAGTAATGGTAACAAGTTGTTCTTTCTATAAGAGAGAGAAGAGTCAGGGGTGACGCCTACATTTTTAACAGATTAAACAAAGAGAATAGGGGTGTTGTCAATAGAAATTTCAGGTAGTGAAGAAAAATGTATTTATTTTATAAAGAAAGGTGAACCAAATATAATAATTTTAGTTTCAGATGTATTAAGCATTAATCTATGCATCGAAGTTCACTTACTGATTGCTGCAATATCGGACTTAATTTTATCGAGTAAATCATAGAGATCGTGAATAGAGTCGTGGAGGTATACTTGGAGGTCATCAGCATACAAGAGATGTTTACAATGTGTTGGAACTAAAGAAATATCATTAATAAAAATAGAAAATAGAAGAGGCCCCAAAACAGAACCTTGAGGGACACCAGAGGAAGTCATCAACCAAGGGGAATGAGAGCCATCCTGATTCCTCATTGTCTGAGTTCTGTATTTCAAGTAAGACTTGAACCAATTTATAGCGGGAACAGAGCATTCAGCATATCGAAGTATATCGATAAGAATATCTTGATTAACAAGATAATAATATCAATACGAATATATTAATATTATTAGTACCGAGTACAGAAAAAGTACCAAGTGGTGAGAAATAAGTACCGAAATGCTGATGCAATAAATTAGAATAAAATATGTTAAAAGCAAACTGAAACTAGTTAAAAACAATTTATTTAACTGAAATATGAAATAGGCCCCACCTCCGCCTATTTCTGTGAGACGCAGCCATTATAATTTCGTCTCTCCAAAATTATTTTTAAATCATACACAAATATGAAGGACTACGATCATTGCTGCAGCAAAATCGAATTCATTATGAACGACCTTCTATTGGTTTCGCAAATGCATTTTATAATAACAATATAAAGAAAGTAATTTTCGTGATTATATTAATTCTTTGGGAATGGAGTTAATTCATTAGATTCTACAATTTTTACAAAATGTTGTCGCATTTTTTTAACATTGTTAGAATAACGTTCAACAACAGGATTTCCTCCTAATGCTACAGTTGTTGCAAATGCTGCAGCATATACACCGCAACTGTAACTGTCTGTTTGACGGTGAACTTTTTCGAAAATAATGTTATCTCTTGTAAGAGATGGAAAACGTATTAACAAATATTCCTTTTCATTAGCAGTGAAACTATCATAACCATTGTTTGGTAAGCTGTCGTAAACGTACAGATTTTGTCCATCAAAATAGAGACAGCGCCAATGATAAGTACTATTGCCCCCAATAATTTGAACGCTTTTGTTGAATATACCTTCTACTAATTCTCTGTATATTACATACTGCACGGACTGTGTTAAATAGTCTCTCGTTTCTCGAAGAATTTTTAGAAATGTATCTATACAAGCATCATTTATTTGACTTTTGTTTCTCAGAACTACAATTTTTACCGATTGCAAACTAGCCCGCATATTATTGAGGTATTCTTTACGCTCAACTGTACTTTCGTTATTCCATACTAATATTTCGTTTTCATATCCCAAATACGATTCAACATCATCAATATTATCCGATGTGTCACTTACATTTGCTTCTATTTCCACCAGTTTTACAGTCTTTTGCGCAACTACTTCCTTTTGTCTTTCGACAATATAATCTGGATCTCTAATCGGCATATGTCTGTTATGACGACTGTCCAGAATTTCTGGTATCAAGCAATGATTGTAAAAACGAGACAATTTAATCTCCATGTTTTGTTCCCAAAAAATATCATCACGTTCAATTCGAATAATTTTCAAATCTTTTGGCGTCCAAACAACAAAATAGCAATACTTTCGTTTCGTTATGTGCAACTCACCTTGGATCTGATAATAATATTTGTGTTTCACATTCATGGCATTAAAATCACTTTTATTAAATATATTACGTACATTTGGTAGTGATTTGATAGCTTCTGCCACGGTCATGTTTTGTGCAGTTTGAGGACACTTAATCTCCACGATACAGTCCTCATCTATGAGACCGTCAGGTGATGACCCTAAATACGGATGTTCTTGATCTATGAATAATCCACACAACTTTATTTCCTTTCCAATAACATCAGACAATTGTTGTCGAGCTATTTTTTCGTTCTCCCTGCCATATTTCATTGCCGGAGTATCAGTAATGGAAGGATATAAAATGCGTTTAACCAACGCTCTACAAGATGTTGTTGCTCTCATGCAACAAACATCTCCAAAATTGGAAGAAGTCAACATACGTTTTCGCAAAACCATCCAATAATTGCAATTGCTTTGGTTTCTAGTCTCGCGTTCTACATCTTTCCACTTATCAGCATTTTCTTTTAAACGCTGAAAATGATCAAGTCGAATTTCTTCCAACCTTTCAGGATCAAGATCGGGTTTTTGTGACTGAGGACCATAATATTGATCACCAGTGTGTTTATGGGTATCAACCGATCTTGAGTCGTTATTTTTACGGTAAATCGCGTTATTTAATACCTTCATTTTTCGACGATCTTCAATTTTTTTAGTAACAAGAGGAACACTACTGTTCACATGCTGATTTAATTCACATAATACATGCTGCGTATTGAATTGTACAACAGCTCCAGCCACTCGGGCATCGTAAGATCCTCTTGCTCCGAAGTTGATTCGTTTACCGCCAATTTGTTTACAAAGAATTGAATTGAATGCTTCAGAAGGATTATTCGTGAATTTCAATAATAAACTATACGCGTAATTGCTTAGATATCGAATGGGAGTTTCCAATTTGTCGAGCAGACCAAATTTTTCCAACGATGGAATGAAATTTTCTTCATTTTCATTGTATTCACACGTTAAACCACATTCTTGACACAACCTATGGTCACCAAAACAATGACGCGGGACATTTAATATATCTTTTTGCAACATGGAAGCTACATGATTATTTATTTCACCCAACGTAGTCCTTCGAGTGACCGCATTCACAATTTCCTCGCGAATTTTAAAGACATTATCCGATATTTTTTTACGAAGTCGTACGAAATCCTTATTTCTTTGCCCATTAGGCAAGGTGACTTTTTCGATCAATCGAATTTTTTTACAAAGATTCCTGAGTAAATGATTCGTGCATTCTATTTTTTCTACATGTACATCATGCGCGTTATACGGGTTATTATCAAGAATGGTCTTATATACATTGCTATCGTTGTCAGCGATTAATGTTTTGTATATTAAACCATTCATTTCGATACTGCAATTGAATCCTTCAGCTATAGCATCACTTTCCATTTTTGAAGAACTGCAATTGCGATCAAAATTCTTGTAGCATTTATGTACTCTAGGTTCCTCGCCCTTGCGTAAGTAATAATTACATAACGCACAGAACTTGTTACGAACACCAACGTATAATACTTTTCCAGTTCGGTAGCCTATAATAGCACCCACACCGGATAAAGCGTCGAAACTGTGTCCGTATGATCTTTTTGACCATTCACCGTCCGCAACGACAGTTATATACGGAATACCATTGACAACTTCACCTTTTTCAATCGCTAATTTCTTTTCTTCTTCGGCTGCTTCATTCATTGTATGAAGAGCGGTTTCTTGAAAGTTGTTAATGACAGTTTCTCTTTGCTTTACATACGTCGAATCTGACATACAATGTATATTTAAGGCTGCACACAACTCTTCGAGTTGTGCGAATCCCATACCAGTAGTTATTGTACCGGATACCGCAGCCTCATTTATACTCATATAGCTCTTATCTATAGGTTCTGACCAGAAATTAGCTTTATAATGACACATCTCACATTGAAAGAAAAATTGCGTCAATAGTCCATTACGATGTGTCTTTACTAATTTCCAGTCTTTAAATAAACAGTCAATTCCTTTAGCATGGTTGTCAAATGTTACATGTATTTGTTGAAACACATGGTTAAAATTGACAATACAACGAAGATTTAAAGGAAAATCTTCATTTGTACCAGGACTTTGACTGCTTTCTTTCTCAACAATTAAATTAGGAAGATCAGAATCAGATGCTTCATTCTGTTCTTCTTCAACGCGTGTTCCTTCGTTAGCAGTATTACTAACAATTATTTGGTCAGGGTAATCAATACTACATGAATCGCATTGAGTTCCTGTATCACACGTGATGTTATAACTATTGAATAAATTACTTACATACTGTGCCACCGTAAGTTCTTCCAATGTCGCCTCTTTGTTCGAGGCACCGGTGATATGTAAGTTATCCTCGTTTCCCTTCTTCCTCCTATAAGCGAATACAAAAATATTCATCAATTAATTCAAGAATTTATATACAAAGATAGATTGTATCTAAATAATGCATTCTTTACAAAATGACCATACAAATTTATACATATATCTGTATAAAATTACATGGAAAACTGTATACAAACGTTTCTTAATAATAACAGTTAATACAACCTATGATTTTCAGTGCTATTTTAGGAAATAAGAATAACATCATATACAGGATGTTCCATTTTATTTTCCCCGGGGCAATATCTCGAGATGCATGCTTCTGATCATAAAAGTCGCTTTGTCAAAAGTTTCATGGTTTTGAGGGGGACATCCGATGGTCTAACAAGTTTTACCTCTCGCCCCCCGGGGGGGTTGTTAAGGGGGTAACTTTGAAATCTTAAATAGCAACCCTCAAAGTTTATTGCAGATTCGGAAATTAGGCAAAAAAACTATATACTTTTTACTTGACATTTTTTTTGGCATTTTCAACAGGTGGCGCTGTAATCGCCAAAATGTGATTATTTTGAAATGAAGTTAAAATTAAAGTTTCGGTGACAACTTATGGCCAACAAATTGTCAGGGTGTTAAAAATTATCAAAAAAATGCTTTAATAAAAGACTCTTTCCAATAATTTTTTATTTTTTAGAAAATCTTAATTTCACATAATGAAATATAAACTAAACCAATTTAAGTTATTATACTGCCTCCCCCGAAAAAATACAAAAAAACAGTTTTGTTTTTTTCATCAAATCAAAAAAAGTATTACATGAATATTAAATTGAAACGATAACTTTTGGTATAATAACTTCATTTGGTTGATAATAAAAAATTATTGGAAAGAACCTTTTTTTAAAGCATTTTTTTATAATTTTTAACACCCTGACAATGTTTTGGCCACAAGTTGTCACCGAAACTTTAATTTTAACTTCATTTCAAAAT
>JABFPY010000097.1:0-12777 GCA_022817165.1 Phoenoteleia sp. ZL-2020 | reverse complement strand
AAATTATCAATAATATTAATATTCAATAATTTAATTATATAAAATTTAAATTTGTAAACGATTAATTTTAAAAATTATTTTATGTATTAATTTATACATTTTAATTATACAAATTCATGAATAATTTTAAATAAATGAGCATTTTAAAATGTTATTTAAATTATAAGATTAATTCAGTAATAAAATGTACATTTATTTACAGATTGTTTTCCCCCAATACTACTGAATTAAAAACTTTACTTCATTTAATTTTCTCATTTTTTAATGATAAAACGTATAGAGTTTACATAAAATTTACATAAATATACTTCCACATTAGGCTACATAATTTGCGTAAATTGCTTACATTAAAATGTTTACATAAATGTATATAAAATATATATTGAAATTATTTACATTTTATATAAACATATTTATGTGAATGATTTATATAAAATATGCAGCCCCATGAGGAAGTAGATTTACATGAAATTTATATAAATTTTTATTTACATAAAATTTACATAAAATTAACAATAATATTAATATTCAATAATTTAATTATATAAAATTTAAATTTGTAAACGACTAATTTTAAAAATTATTTTATGTATTAATTTATACATTTTAATTATACAAATTCATGAATAATTTAAATAAATGAGCATTTTAAAATGTTATTTAAATTATAAGATTAATTCAGTAATAAAATGTACATTTATTTACAGATTATTTTCCCCCAACACTACTGAATTAAAAACTTTAGTTCATTCAATTTTCTCATTTTTTAATGATAAATATATCTCAAAATGTGTATATGTTTTTATGTAAATTTTCATTTACACAATATTTACATAAAATTTACATAAATCTGGTTATCAGGGATGTTTACACAAATGATTTATATAAATTGTACAGCCCAATGAGGAGTTCCTTTGACATAAATATTATAAAAATTTTAATTTTCATAAAATACGTCGAAAATAACAGAATTGAAAATTTAAATTAGTAAGAATTTTACGAAGTTTTTATTTTATTATTTATAGTATACATTTTTCAAATTAATAATGAAATAATACATGACGAATATTTTGTAATATAAACATTTTTTTTAGATAATCGACGTTCAAATGGCGGGAGCCACCACCGCGGGAAGTATAGAGGAGGAAATAGGTTTAAAGGAAACCGTGGTGGAAGAGGAAGGGGAGGAAAATGGGGAGGATCAGGCGGAAATAACTACAATATCTACTTCTAGTAGATATTGTAGTTCTTCTACTAGTTTTCTACTAGAAGTAGATACTGTAGTTATCATTGAAGATTATTATATTATGAATATAAAATGATGTAATAACATTTAATATATAACTAAATAAAGATTTTATTTCATAACAAGAATAAAATGATTAATACCCGAAACATTGTATAATCCCAAGTAAAAGAAATGACCATTTTCTAACTGATTTATAAACATTTTGTAATATTTCTGTAAATGTTTTGTAACTATTTTGCAACTATTTTCTAACTGATTTATAACCATTTTGTTATATTTTTCTAATGTTTTGTAACTATTTCGCAACTGCTTTGTAACTATTTTGTAACAGTTTTGTAATGGCTTTGTGACTGTTTTGCAACTGTTTTGTGACCATTTTGTAACAGTGTTATTTTGTAAAGTTTTTAAGTGCACATATTTGTGTAAAATAAACATATTGATGATTCAAAATTTAATGTTAACTCAAATATCATGAACAATATATTCTTATTAATTACATAATAAAAAATATTTAATGAAGTTTTAAAAACTTAATGTAATACAAGATATTAAACAAATAAATAATTATAATTTTGAAAGCAAATTTTTTGAAACTAAAGTCTTTCCCGCTACCTCTTCTTCTGTATTCAATCAAATTAGTCGCCTGAAAAATGACGAAAAAACATAATTAATTATGTGTTCATGAGTAGTATATTTTGTAACATTAGAATTTACTAGTAAATAGTAGTACTTATTTATATATATAATATACTATTTACTAGTAAATGTAATGATTTATAAATATTCGAATGATCTGAATATTATATTTTAGTCTAAACTTGTTTAATGTTGTAGTTAATCTAATGTATTTTAGACTAAAATACAATATTCAGAGCTCGACAAGGAATCTTATACAGGAATCTGTACACTTTTAAGTCAACGAGCTCTGTGAATTGAATTGTAATTTAAACATTTTTAATTTGTAGATAATCTAATGGATTTTGGAATAAGGTATAGTTTTCAGAACTCGTCGAAGAATCATTTTAAAAAATTCTGTACATCATTTTATCTTCTACGAACTCTGTGAATTGATTTGTAATATAATCTAAACTTTTTAATTTGAAGGTAATTCAATGAATTTTATATTTTTTACTTTACAGTAATTTGAAATACTATTTATATCATTCATTTTTTTCTTAAGTTTATACATATATAATATAGTGTTTAAAATCACTGTAATGTAAACAATATAAAATTCATTATATTACAAATCAATTCACAGAGCTCGTAGATGATTAAGTGTATAGTGAAAACTGTATTTCTTTAATAAGATTCATTGACGAGCTCTGAAAATTGTTCTTTAGTCTAAAATAACTTATCTACAAAGTAAAAAATTTTAGATTAAAATACAAATAACTTAGCATGTAGATGAATATTTATTAAAAATTATGTACACCTTATCTTGAACAAACTCTGAAAATTGTACTTGTGTCTAAAATTCTTTTAGTTTAAACGTAATTTAATGATTAATTTATTTTATAAGTTTACGGGGATCTAAAATAATAAAATATAAAATTCAATTCAATAAATTGTCTAAAAATTAATAAAAGTTACTTGTTACATAATGATTATTTACCGAATATCTTCGACGAGTTCAGAAATTAATTTTCAAATATTTAATTAAATATTTAAAATACTATAAAGAATAATAAAATAAAACTTTATAATTAAGCGCCGGATATTCAATATTTAAATATACATTTTCAAAAAAACGGGTAAATTATATAAATCGTTAGAAAAATAAAATAAAATAAATTTTAATGAAGTGAATATAATTAACAATTTTATTTTGTATTTTAACTTTTGAATCATACATATGTTTATTTTACACAAATACGTCTATTTAAAAACCTTTTACAAAATAACATTGTTACAAAATGGTCACAAAACAGATGCAAAATACTAACAAAACTATTACTAAACTGTTACAAAATAGTTACAAAACAGTTACAAATACAAAACATTTATAGAAATGTTACAAAATATTAGCAAAACAGTTACAAAACCATTACAAAACTGTTACATAATAGTTACAAAACAGTTGCGAAGTAGTTACAAAATATTTGCAAAATGTTACAAAAAGGTCACAAAACAATTACAAAATAGTTACAAAACATTTACAGAAATGTTACAAAATAGTTGCAAAACAGTTACAACATCATTACAAAACTGTTACAAAATATAGTTACAAAACAGTTACAAAGCAGTTGCAAAATAGTTACAAAATCGTTACTAAACGCTTACAAACTATTTAGCAAACAAATTTATCCAAATCTATGACAAAGTGATAACATTTTTATAATATCGTGTCTACTCGATCTTATAAATTTCCCTGTAAACACAGCTGCACGGAAAGGATTTGATCAAATTTTGCATGGTACGTGTCCGCAAATTTGCTCAAACTTTGATCAAATTTTGTTATAATTATTTTTTAGAATATCAGTATAAAAATTTATTGTTCATATTTATTACAATAATAAGTATGATTTTTAATACTTTTATATTATAAATATCAATACATTATAAACTATTATGTTTGTGATTATTTACATGTACTTTCATCGTTATTATCATATGAAATAGAAACAGAAAACCCATCGTGTTAAAAGCGATTAGGCAATTTTGGCGTGTTGGGTTTCCAACATTAATTTGTATTAATAAAAAACAGACAATTCAGTCTACATAAGTCCATCCTTTATTAATATAAAATATTGTTAGAAAAAGAACAGCTATTTGACTGACATATGTAGGTTATGGAATAGTATATCTGAAAAAATGTAAAATGATATGGTTGATAGTAATTTAATTCGCAGAAATAATATTATTTATTTATTTAATGTCGCACTTTTAATTTAAAAATTCATTACAAATTGAAATAAATTCACTAAACTATATTTGTTTACATATTTGTACTTTAATGTAAAATAAATAATTAACATTAGTAAATTATTGATATTTAAACTATCATCTTTTCATCATCGTTCATCTTTTTCTATCTCTTTTGGTAATAAAGAACAGAAACAGTAGATCATATAAAATTAATTTATTTCATCATAATTTTTCACTTTATATTTATAATTCTGAACTAAATTAATACTTGACTTGATCTTTATTACTATTTATATTATTTAGTTATTTATTTTTTATTATTGATTTACAATACAAAAATGTACATAATATCATGCGGCGCATTCGGATTGTCTTATCTTCTATTCGGAAGTTACTGGGTCAGGTGATACGGGGAGCAAGTGGTGGGGCAGTCCGCATAGTATCTTGGCCGCAGAAACAAGGTACATTCAGCTTAGTTCATTGCAATTCACTGTGTACCGTTGTTTTCATAACATCGTTTGGTGACTTATTGCTATCGAAGTGTTGTCGTTTCTGTGTGTTTGATACTTAGAAAGTGGACTTGGAACAACCCTGCTATTCGCAGCTATAATTCCAATTCTGATTATATTCATACAATTGTGTTACATAACCTCAAACATGGTCAATGACACGTGCCCAATTTGTTTGAATGTTATTGAAAATAAAACAGTTCTATATTGCGGGCACATTTTTTGTTTCATTTGCATTAATAACTGGATTGAAGTATTAACAAATGGAAGAAAAACATGTCCGCTTTGTAGAACAGAAATTCTTTGGATTAACCGCGTCGAAGAGCCGCAGTTATATAGCAATAATAGCAATAATTTGACAATTCAAATTGATGATTCTGGAGATGGCGATTCAGAGGGAACAACTTCTGAATCTCTGTCAGAATCAGATTTAGAAACAGACTCACATTCCGACATGGGGTCAGATATAGATTCAAGTTCTTCCGATTCATCTAGAGATTGACTCACATTCTGACATGGAGTCAGATATAGATTCGAGTGTTTGAAAATTACATTTTTTTTATTATATACTTTATTATACATGTTTAGGATAAATTAATTCGCATAAGTTATTATTAATTTTCAGTGGTTTTTTAATAAAAACCCTTATTTCGGCAAACAATTCCGGCAGGCACAGTTGAGCCTTGTTTGATTTTTGAGCGAGTTTACATGAAGAAACCATTATTGTCAATTTTACTAGCATTTATGCGAAAATTTACAATACAGTTTCCTCAAAGTTACGTCTTAAAAATCAAACACCCCTTCTACGGGCCAAATGACCTTGACGTGGTGAAGGGGCTTCAAATTGATTTTTGAGGTTAAAACCCAAAAATTAATTTAACTAAGAATTGGCCCAATTTTAACTTGTTTATAGATTATTTATCATTTACATATTCACACAACTTTAATTATATAATGTTATTAATGAATAATATACTTAAATTGTATTGTTGTAGTAAAATGATTTTCTTTTAATAAAGAAAAAATAATTGATGTAAATTAATTAATGTTTTTCCAATTAATCTAAAAAGTAATTGCTGTATTAATATTTTCAATTTAAGTAACCGTGCATTGCTCAACGTTTCTCATAATATATATGTCCATGAATACCTATAATTAAATAATACTCAGAATGCTATGATAAACAATAGATATGTATAAAAGAACAATTTTATTAGTAAATACCCTTTACACTTGATATATATATAAAAAGTTGTACGTGACGCAGGATTAAATCATCAATTATTCCTATAATTATTATTTTCCGTTTTTTATCTAGCTATATTTCCTATTTTCTGTATACTCTTTGCAACCGCCCTACAATCTAATGTTTGCAAACTTTGTTATTTAATGACGCAACTTCAAAACAGTATATTAATGTTAACAAAAACTTTTTGAAAATTAAATAATAGTTTTACGAGTGGTGTTTATATTCATCGCGTTATTTAAATTTTCTGCATAATTGACATTAACATTGTTAGAAAAGTATGTCAACGAAAATTTTATATGAAAATTACACGCATATTTTCAAAGCGGTCAATTTAAATACCTAAATTATGGATTTATTAGGTAATTATGCAAAAGTCAAGTTTAATAATGATCAAATTTGTACATCAATTTTTTTCACAGCTTTCTATTATTTACCTTTCACAGGGATTATTAAAAGTAGTATTATAAAAAATAATAGCACTGTCCATTCAATTCGTAGCTATTTGATTAGCTACTAAACTTTGTACATTTATAAAGGCCCGCAAAAGCGGGCCGATGAACCAAAGTGATTTATTATATTAATTATAATAAACCTCTTTGGCCCGTAATTTCACAAAGTAATTTATTATATTATTATATTAAGACAATTTATTATCTTTTAATTTATATTTGTTAAATTTCCATTATCATTTGACAACACATGCATCGCTGTAAAACAAACGCTCAAGAAAATTTGTAGTCGCTGAGAATTGAACAACTGACCTAAAACGCGCAATCGTAACATTTAAACACCAACATCCAAGCCCCGATTTATCGTAACGCTTGTAAATTGTTACGATACACACACAACAGTACCGCTACATACGTGAGCGTTCCACTTCGGTAACAATAGTTTTACAAATTTTAATAACAACCGTAATATTAATGTATTTTAGGTGTACTTTTTATTATATATTTCGTTTTATTATCAAACGAAAACGAAATAATTTAAATAGTAGACGATGATTAAATAATTAAATGATTATTTATGGTTTAAATGTAAATGGAAAAAGAATATTTCAAATGCAAAGTGTGCATTTGTCTATTTTTATTCTTAAACATGTAACACTATCTTTTTGACGTCGCATTGTTAAACTTTTTTCGACGAATTCATAATTAAATTAATTAATTAAATCATATAAATTAAAAGACAAATTCATTAAGGTAAATGTCCCAGTTTGGCTGATACTCACAGCATTTTCGTCGATTGTAATGAATTGTCAACGACATAAGCGTGCGCGCGGAGAATTTCAAGGAAATTTCATGGTTCCCAAATATTATTTTTCTGAAAGTTCAATATCGTAAAATATATTTTATTTCTAATATTTTATTGAAAAAATACAGTTACTAGTTCATAATTAAACCATTTTTAATCTGAACAATGTTTATTTCTTTTTTACACGTTTATTAAATTTGAAATATCAAATTTAATTTTAGTTGTTAAAATGAACGTATATCAAAGAACCCTCATTATACGTTCATTTTAACAACCTGTGTTCGTCGGGCAGTATTTTCATAATACCCGTTTTTATGTAAACGCAATATTTTTTTGTAAAATAAATTCAGCAACATTGTCAATTTTTCTACATAAATAGTTAAAACAAGCAATTTGCATAAAGCGTTAAAGGTTTTCGCATAAAAATTGTCGATATGTGAACTTCAATGAGATTAAAAGTAAGATTTTGTAATCGAAATTAGATGGGACTTTATAATGCTTTTCTCCTTATCCAGTACAATGAGAAATAATACAATGTATTATGTAAAATATTTAAATGTTGAACTCAATCTCCAGTGAGGATTTTCCATGCTGCTCCATTGACGTTATAATTAATAAACATTTTAATATAAAACACTCATATTCGTTATTTGTAAAAGTTTTAAATGTATATAATTATTACAAACTTCAAGTTTGGTCATCAGTTTTTGGAAACAAATTTACGTATTGTTCATTGCTATACAATATTAGTCAATCCAGATCTCTGTTGTCAGGTTTCTAATGTGGAATATGCTCACGAACTGTTGCAATATTTTTTAAAAACATTTAAATTAATTTATGGAAAGAAATATATGTCTCATAATATTCATAATTTATTGCACTTAGCAGAGGACGTTAAACAATATGGCTCTTTAGATTCATTTAGCGCATTTAAATTTGAAAATCACATGCAATACATAAAAAAGCTTATAAGAAAACATAATAAACCTCTTGAACAACTTAGTAAACGATTATCTGAAATAGAAACGTTGAGATTAGAGAAAAATGTACCAGATAATTATTTTAAATTAAAAAAGAAGCATGATTTTTGACCGGTTTTGCAGCATGATTTAATTAATACGGATAAACAATATAAAATTTGTAAAAGTAATGCTTTCTACTTAAATGTTGATGATGACAAAAACAATTGTTTTATGTTAAATGACAAGACTATTTTCATGGTACAGAATATTGTTCAGGATATTGACAGTAATATATATATCATTGGTTCAAGATATTGTTTTATTAATAATATATATACTGTTCCAAAAGAGTCTTCTTTATTGCACATTGCAAACTGTAAAAGTCTGACAAATTCCTATTACGAAATGCGTTCTATTGATGATATAAAACGTAAAGTATGGAAAATGCCTTTAAATGATATATTTATAGTTGTTCCCTTAATACATTCATGTGAAAACTTAAAATGTAAACTTATGGAATAGGTTTTTTTATTTTTTATAGAAAAAAAATCGCGCGTGACCACAACAGAACATAATAGATTAAATATAGAAATTAGATATATATTATATACATTAAACCTAGGAATGTCCACCTGGTTATGTAGAAATTAGCTAGATCTTACATAAATTACGTTAAATACGTAAAAAATAGCTGATTTCTACGTAACCGAGTGGACATGTCAACATTCCATGAAGATATAATTATTAACCTTCTACTTTTAATCAACCTTTGTTCTGTTAGCGGAGTTTCTCAGATCTCTTTATTAAATTTATTTTCTAATTATAATTTATAAGTGTTTGCAGATATTATCAGTTACAATTTATAATCGTATATTTATATATATATTATTTTTTTTAATTCTTCGAAATTAATTAATCGGACATGCATAAAATAACAGATCATTATTTTTTTGTATTTAATGATTAGAGAATAAGATCTTAAAAACAAAAATATTTTCATTGATATCAATTAAAAGTCTCAAGTACGGCACAACGTTTTGCATAGCTTAGAGGGTCAAATGTGTAGAATATATAATAATATAAGGTATAATATAAATTATCATAATGAAGTAATAATGTGTACATTTTAATCTGATTAAAAGTTTTTTTGTAGGAAAATATGTATTCTGTAATAGAATTCCGAGAAAGCGAGATAGCTTTAGTACCAAGCACATGGCTATGTACTGAGAAAGAAAAATTGTTTTGCTGGTGGCCACTAATTAATAATTCAATGATTCTTAATAAATATATTATTAATTGCACGAAATCTCAAATATCATGGGATTTATGTCCAGTTGTACGTGAAATTTGCAAAGCAGGTAATTAACATGTTAAAAATATATAACATTTCTTTGAGAGAACCATTTGATTTTGTATTTCTATTATATCAATAATTTTCTTATAGCTAGTTTTTGAGTAACAAATATTTAATTTTTATTTTGTAAAATTATTTTGTTCAGATTTAAAGTATTTCATTTTTGTAAAAATAAAATAACGTCTTTGGATCTTTTATTATTAAATATTTACTTGAACTTTCCCTAGTGCGAATATATCTGGATATACTGCAGTTTTATACGTTAATTTGTATTCATATTCTAGGAGATTATAATATTGGAAAAAGGAAGTTGAAATTAACTGAGAAAATGTCAGACATCGATAAGGATATTGATTCTGAAAAATTTAAAAAAAGTCATCATACTAGAGCAAAAAGAAGTTATTCTACCGACGAAAGTGATGTAGAAAATGACAATCATCAAATTAATCTTCATGTACAAAAATTCCAATATTTACCAAAGAAAAGTGCTCAAAAAGATTCACTTGTACTTAAAAAAATTAGTGCAGATTCCAACTGGAATAAAATACCAGAAAAATTGAAAGAAAATAAATTGACAAGTATATTTTTATTATAAATAAAATTATTAATTAGATTAGCTTTACTTGTGCATATTAAGAAAATCTGTTTTTTCAGTAAATATAAAAGTAATAATACAATAATTTTATATCAACAGTTGACATTCCTCGAGGTACGAATTTTAAAAATAAAATATTAATATGTATATAAAATTTTATTTATCAAATTCACTTTTACGTGTAAAACACGCTTCATGTTTTATTAATCTAGAAAATATGAGATCAATAATATCTCAATTACTTGTGCCAAGACGTAATTCGTGAATAATGAACAATGTCACTTTTACATTCACAGGAAGTTTAAAAATATATACAGCGATGCTGGTAAATTGTCCGTACTAAAACATTTTTCATCTCTATACTATACTGTACTATAAAGAAATTATTTAAGCGATAAACAAAGAAAGTATGAGATATTTACAATGTTGGTAATCCAGCATATTTGTAAAAGAATTAGTTTTATTGTCCCATATGCAAGACAAAGGACAAATTTAGGCTTATTGTCTTCCCACGATAAAGTTTCCAATCATTTCCAGGATATACAAATTTGACAGGAAATGCTGGAATATTTGTAACAGAATGTTCCAGGTTGGTCCAGGCTGAATCTAGATTTCCATGGAAAATTCTAGTTGGTACATATGAGAAATACAACCGATTCCGGAGTTCTTAAATGTTTCAGGAATTACCAGGAAATCTCCCAGGTAGGTTAAAGAGGAAATTATAGGAAATATTCATATTTCAATTTTTTCCTGGTATTGCGTGGAAATTGTCGGGTATTTTAATTCTAAGAAATTGCAGGATTTTTCATATATCTATGGTATAGCTGGACTAGCCAAGAATTGTCCATGCTTATGGTGAAGGAATTTTAAGGAAATCTCCATGTTTCAATTTTTCCCTGGAACTGCCGGGTATTACAATTCTAAGAAATAGCTGAATTTGTCTTATAGTTAAGACTGATGAATAAAAACAATGATGAAAGAATGTGTAAGAAATGTCTAGACTTGTATATATACCTCTAATTGCCTAGAAATTTCTTTACATTTTAATACTAAGAACACGCTGGATTTTAATTATTATATATCAGAAATAATAAAAATTGTGATCCTGAGTTAACAGTCATTATTCAATTTATTTATTAATATTTAATTATTCATTCTATTGGAGTTCAATAATTCTAATATAAATAATATATATTTATTTTTTGTAAAACAATTTTATTTTAAAGCAATATAAAAATAAAAATTAAATATACATTTAATTTTTATATTAATTTAGTTATTTATAATATTCAACAATTTAAAGTTGTAATATACATTAATTTTTTATGAAAACGTTAATAACAATTTATAATGTGCATAAAAATAATAATTAATTTCTAACTTATGACTATTTATATTGAGTAATATAAACGAAGTAATATAATTAAGTAATATAAATAAAAACATTATAGTTAATAATTATTACATTTTATTTTGTATATTTTGAATTAGAGTGTTGCTTGAATTAGAGAAATAATATCAAATAATGTTTTATAAATTATTTATGTAATGATTTTTATTAAAATTATTAGATATAAAATTATTATGTTCATAAATTGTCCTGTATAAAATGATAAATCATACTTAATTAATTATAACTTATAATTTTTATTATTTCATAAATCATAACAATTATTTATAAACTATAATTCAGTATTTGCAATATATAAATTATCATTTAATCTTAATTTATAATGTTTATTTGTATTATACATTTTTGATAATTTAAAAAATTACATAATATTTTAAGATTGTACATTTTATTCTTCAACGAATTTTATTATATTATATTTTGTATGATTTATTTAGTCAGTCATTTATATTTTTTTAATATTTTTTTATTTAAATTAACAAAAAGTAGACGTTTTGAAATTTTTTATTGAACTTCGTGTAACCTTGTAACAAAATTTTGGTCATGTCTTTAAAAAAATTATAACTAAATAAACAACATAATTTTGTTTTTTAGAATTCGAGGAAGAAGTTTTACGTACGTTGAATTTACTCAGTATTAACGTAGTTGCATTGCATCAAAAACTGAAGTATCGTCAATGCAAATGTTCTAATGAAAATACGAGGGTGGTCTGAAAAGTTTCCGACCTCAACGTGAAGATGGCAGCACTCGTTAATAAAAACTAGTGAATTTCGTTGTTCATCTGTTGACAGTTACTCACCAAAGTTTCAACCATTTTGGACGCGCAGTTGCTGTGTAACAATCGATTGAGTGAGTTGATGTGAGTGTTTTTGTGAAAATGGACAAAATCGAGTATCGAGCTGTTATTAAATATTTGTTTTTGAAAGGCAATACGCCTACACAAATCAAAGATGAGTTGGATTCTGTGTATGGGGACACTGCACCATCATTTACCACAGTGAAATTTTGGGCAGCTGAATTTAAACGTGGTCGTAAGAGCTTGGGAGACGATGAACGTTCGGGACGTCCAAAAACTGCAACTTCCGACGAAAACATCGCCAAAATTCACCAAATGGTGCTAGACGACCGCCGAATTAAAGTGAGAGAGATAGCAGAGGTCACGAACATGTCAAAAGAACGTGTTTGTCACATATTAAATGAAGATTTAGGCATGAGAAAACTGTCCGCGCGTTGGGTGCCGCGTTTGCTCACGTTAGACCAAAAACGTGTTCGAATGAACATTTCCAACGCTCTGTTGGCGCAGTTTAGGCGCAATAAATCCGAGTT
>JABFPY010000096.1:0-12857 GCA_022817165.1 Phoenoteleia sp. ZL-2020 | reverse complement strand
ACACTGATCGATTTAATTCGCTTTTGTATTTTTTGATTGGCACTACTTCAGTATAAAGTTGAGAGGATATTATATAGTTATTGCAAGCAAACAAATATTTAACAGTTTCCAATAAAAATGGTAAACCCACTTGAGAAGAAGGAATTTTAAAATATATCTAGTAATTTATAGCACAGTCTTAGAACAAATACATGGTCTGTCCGAGAAGTAATGTCAGTTAGTCGATTAGAAGACATTTATTGATCCGATCGGTACAATGCATTAAAAGGTTTCAAAATAATCTCCTCCTACGGCCATATATCATTTCCTGTGAGATTTCTAGGCATTGAAGGCGTCTCAGTAGGCCTTTTCCGAAATATCCTTTAGTGATATTGATATTTTCAACTGTCCCGAAATGATGTTCTTTCATGGGAGTTTTTAACCGCGGAAACAAGAAGAAGTCGGGGGGAGCCACGTCCAGACAGCAGAGCGGCTGGGGAACCGTTGGCTCCGTTAAATCGGACTGGGAGCAGGTCACGAAGAAGGCTGTGTGGGTCGACGCGTTATCATGGTGAGGTTTCCAATCGTTCACGATGTCGGACCAAACGCAATGAACTCTGCGTTACACCTCATGGTGTTACTATCAACGCCAAATTCTACGTAAAAGTGCTTAAGAGACTGAAACGGAGGGTTCATGGCGTCCGGTCCGACAACGCGGACGATTGAAAACCTCACCGTGACAACGCGTCGGCCCATACCGCCTTCCTCATGAGCCAGTTCCTGGCCGATTCAAAAATGCCAACAGTTCTCCAGTTTCCCTACAATCTGGACTTCGCTCTCCCAGACTTCTTCTTGTTCCCGCGGTTGAATAGTTCCATGAAAGCACATAATTTCGGGACGGTTAAAAAGGTCAACGAGGCTTGCTCGAAGGCTCTAAAGGACATTCCGAAAAAGGCCTACCGTGACACCTTCGATGTCTGGAAATCTCGCGGGAAGCGATATATCGACGCAGAAGGAGCTTACTTTGAAACTTTTTAATGTATTGTACCGATAAAATCAATAAATAAAGTATTTATAAATAATTTTTATAATTACTTTTTTTAATACAGTAATGATTCTCTGAACCATTTTATAGCGGGAGTAATGGAAGGCGGGAGAGGTGATAGAAGGAGAATGTTGTTCCCCAAATATTTAATCCTGTCAGTAGACACAATTATATTTTGTTTTCTGGCGATAAAAGTTCAGCCTTTTTGTCTTTGTCTTTTGAATTTTTGTAAAACTAATTGATGCATTCAATAATTTATGAATAGCATCAACCCCTTGCTGTCATTTTGTAATCTTATTGATTAGAATATTTAGCTACATCTTCAAATTACATGGAATATTCACTTAACCCTTCTTGCACAATCAAAAATGACTTTTACAAAATTTTTGAAGAAATGAAAACGTTCAATCGAATAAATTAAATAGGTCAAAGTTAGTGGGGAGTCGCACAGTACTGACCGTCCCGCATTACCGACAGCTAAGAACGTCTATACTTTCAGTCATAGCTGGCAGCATGTAGCTTCTCCTAAAGTTTAATAAATTAGAGAGTCATACAGGGTGGGTCATTTTAATCTATCGGAGCAAATATTTCGAAAACTACACATGGGATAAAAAACTGGGTAATATAGGTTGTTTGTTTCGGCAGGGGACATCCAATGATACCAAACTCCACCCCCTGCCCACATCCCCTGGGGGCGGGGAGGGGAAAGAAAAAAATCTTAAATATGAACCCCCATTTTTTATTGCAGATTCGAATTCCCTAGAAAAAATTACCCCAATTTGACCTGCGATTAAAGTCATTTTGGCTGACAGATGGCGCTGTAATCGACAAAAATTAAATTGGTTAAAAAATCATTAAAAAATGGGGATATTTCGAGAAAAATACATAATATCAGCAAAATAAAAGTAAATGTTGATTCTTGTGCAAGAAGTTTCAGAGTTTGATAATACGCCAACCTATTTGATTTAAATAATACTGGCATGCCATCTGCAATTGCATTAATTAGTGGAAACCACGTGGACACACAAATTATATATTACTTTTATAATTAGAATCATTCATAATATAAATAAAAATTGAATAAAGTAATTATTTTTATATTTATAAGGTGTATTTTTGACAGTTTTATAAACGGTTAATAAATATTTTTCTGTTTCGAATTATTGCTTTCCACTAATAACTTATAAATTCTGCCATGGCGGTCTTTTTTTGTAGCACTGCAATAGTTACTGGGTTGGCGTATTAGCGAATTTTTATTTAGAAGTAAACATACCCAGCAATTACATACTGATTACATACTGCTTGAAACATTTTGAAAAAACATACTTCATATGTGAAATATGATTTTTCACAATTTTTAAAATGAATTAACTTATAACAGTTTACTATTTTTACTTGTAAATTCAAATTCGTTGATTATCAAAGTTTGAAACTTCCTGTACATTGTTGATTCTAATATTTTGAGGATTTGGTTAATTAATTTGTACTATTTTTGTCTAGTTTAAGTGATATTCAATTCGTGGGAAGTTTCGATTCAGAGATGAAGACTTATCTACATATTTGGACACTTCCAACATTGTCAAGTATGAAATTGTAATGACAACACGTCATGCTAACATTACTGTGGTTAATTAACTTCATTTCTTATTGCAGGTTATGTATCAAATTCACCTCACTGTTCATATAATCCAAGTTTGATGAGTAGTGTACCAAAATTGCAAAGTATGTATGATATTTCTATAACAACAAACTTAAAAATATCATCTAGACATTCGTAACAATTAAATAATACTTGCATACAGATCCACAGTACACTGGTGGAGTGGTTCCACTCAGAGGACGTAGATCTCGTAGGGGACGTAGAGGCAGAACTATTAGGTCAACTACTAACTATGGATCTACCGAGTCAGCAACTGTTTCTCTAATATCTACCGCTTCCCGTGTACCTACCAGTTTAGTAACCGTCTCCGAAGTAGCCATCTTGTCGTCATCTGTCTCAGGAATAACCACCTCGTCTGTTACATCAGTAACCACCTCGCCTGTTACACCAGTAACCACTAGTCCGGTACGCGCCACGTCAAAAGCTGTAACACCCGTAACCAGTGAGGCGGTATCCACGGGGACAGCAGCTGTCTCCTCTATTATACCAGAAACCTCAGAACCAGCATTCACCACGCTAACTACATCATCAATGCCGGTAGCCACGATGTCAATAACCACCATGCCAGTAAAAAGTGTACAATATATGTAATGTTGTCATCAAAAAAGTTAAAATTCCGTAAAATAAAGTTTAAATTACTTAAAAAAATTCCAAACTTTCAATTACAATCCCTTAAAACGCCCTTGAATTTTATATATAAAAGAGTTAAGACTATTACATGTTTTTATTCTTACACTTTAATTCAACAACCCTAAATAAACCAATAAATATTTATTTTGCACAAATTTTATTGATCTTATGAATTTCCGCTAATTTAAAATTATATATTGTCATTATCAAATTTGAAATCAGCGACCTTGAAAATACTCTTAATTCTATTTATTTAAGAATTAAAAGATTCAACAGAATGTTGTCACTTTTAATCCGTCATATTGGAATAATAAATTTATTACTTCAAATTTATTTTCAACCACCTAAAAAAAGCTCTAAAAAGTCATCGGAATCTTGCCCAGTAACAGCTTATCTATACGATGATGGATATGTAGAAGTTGAACACGAACACTGTTGCCAACCGGAAGATGAAGATATTCCCGAAATGAAACGGATGAAAGAGAAAATGAGAGATGAAGCAAGAGATTTTCCGGACAAATGCTTGAAACACATATTTAATGATGTGTGTGCAGAGTAAGGTTTTAACTATACATACAAAATAATATCTGAATTATTATAACTTTATATATGTAATACACTACATGTGTACCAACTTACAAGAAATGTAAAGGTAGACACTCGATTTGTAAAAAACGCATAACCCTAGTAAAAATTGCTATATATGGGGTGCTTACGGATGTAGCTGTTGCATGCCACCGTTGCATGCAACGTGTTATCTAAAACGCACTTTAACATATCGGCACTAGCAACTGGCGATTCGTATTGTGATTTGTGAACTAGCCCAGTTACATGTCATACATTGAGAAAAATATTTCAAATCAAAATGCCCAGTGTTAGCTTTATATCTACTCTTAATATGTTTTTAGTTACTACAGATAAATTTTAGTCATAGTAGCTACATTTGCATTCAGTCCAGCTACAAACTATATCTAGTCCAAAAACAGCTAAGTTTTTAGCTAAAACGTTGAAATATATTGCTCAGTGTAACACTGCATAAGGAGCTCTTGTATAGATAAAAGTTTTAAAATGTTTTTATGTATAAACGATCAAAAAGTTTCAAATATGAATGAAATACGATAAATGCTGAGTGTTACGTTAATACATTTCTGTCCCATAATAAAATTGTTGTTATAGAATAATTTCTGAATAATAGAATAATTCTAAATAATTAGAATGAATGACCCTGAAAGAGTACATATTTGAATGTCAGTTTGTTTATCATCAGCTATATGTTTACTAATTATTTGATCAAGGGTCATAGTTTGAATAGATATATTAACACGTATAATATTATAGCAGTTTGGAAGGCTATACAAGCTATTCTACAAATTGATTCCGCAGACTTTTTAAAGCAAGTAAAACGGTATGGTCGATCATTCCTTAGCTGATAAACATAACCTTTGTAATAGTAAACAGTTCGACCTCCCTTTCCTTCCATTTCTAAAAATGTTTCCTCTGTCATTTTAGTTATTGCTGAAATATTTAATTTTAAAATTAGTACATAAATTTCAAATTAATTACATTTTATACAGAATTATTATTAAATATGTTTCAATGTCATCCCTAACATGATTTATAAACATATACGGTTTATATACGTTTAACAAAACTGTCATATATGAACCATATATGTTTATTAATTCATGTATGGCGACAGGTCTTTCATTAAAACCATCATATATGGTACATATATGGCCATACATGTTTTTAACAATTTTCATATATGGTACATATATGATAATCTTAAATCGTATATGGACCATATATGAAAATGATTAAAACCATATATAGCCATTTTTACTAGGGTATTGAAAGTAAGTAACAAAATAATTAGCAACAAAATTATGTTTTTAATTATTTTGTTACATCAGAAACGAAAAACCTACATTTGTGAAAAACGAATTCTGTAAGAAAAATATTTTTATTTCAAACGTCTCTTCCATGGTGATAGTCATTCGATTTCACTATGCACGTTCAATTAATTTGTTCATATAAGAAATTAAAAACACCCTAAATGTAGTGATAATGTATAACACAACCTCTTAAAAAATTTCAACTATGCAATAATGTAAATATTTTGTTCAGTAATTAAGACTATATATGTATTTATATGTACTTACAAATCATCTATTTAATCACCATATTTAAATCATAATTTAAATATTTAAATTATTATTTTCAACAGATGTAAATTAAATACAATTTAAATTGTAAATTTAATAACATATCTATTACATATAATCCATTTCATACATTAACAAATTTAAATTTCCCACCAAAAGTATTTGACTGTCGTCATTCAGGTGAAATATCAAGGGGCTCTGTTAACTTCTACGCACATTTTAATGTCTTTTTAAATTTATTTTTTTCAGTATTGAATTTAAAAAATTCAATTCAATTCGGATATACAATATCGCTTAACGTGATACCTCAAACTGAATTTACTAGATTAGTGGTTTAATACAACTCGTAGAAAATAAAATAATAAATTATTGTAATTAAATCGAGTGATTTTCGCAATTTTGAAAAATATTGTTTGGAATCAGGTATCATAATCAGATATAGGAATACTATTTAATTTTTTGCTACAGGGTCCTCAAGTCTACAGTCTCGGAGTTAGTGATTTTATAAATAATACCGTTATTACACTTCATTAATACTGCTAAATACAATTAGACGATTCTCTGACAATAGGAAAATGGTTTTCATAATAAAACTTGACACTTTATAAACTATTATTTACGAACGTCTTAAAGTCGTTTCTGTGTCTACCTCATAAACGGCTGTAAATGCTCAGTTAATCATTTGTAAAAAAAAATGTCCGTTTATCTAACGTTAATTTGACGTATTAACATAATATTATCTAACATAGGTCCAGATTGTAATCCAGATAACACCCAGACAGAAAAACGTCTGGATTTGTGATAGAAACGCTCCTTTTCCAGACATTATCTAGACAACATTTTTCCGAATTTATATTACATTCGCACAAAATGATCCATTTAACATTAACTGTCCATATATGGATGTTCTTTTTTTCATACTTTCCTTTTATTTTTCGGTCCCATTTTTGCATACCTAGAATTAAAAGAACTATCCTCTCACAAGAGCACTTATTGTATTTGTAATTATGTTAAAAAAGAAAAAATTGGACTAATTTGGAAATAGACTTCGCTGAGTTTGTCTTTTCAAACATATATTATATAAAATTGCTTATATACAATTTTAGTTAACTACATTTTTTAATTGAATAAATATCTAACCTCAAACTAAAATTCAACAATCCAATAAACTGTAATGCATATATTTTTACACAATTGTTATGAATCATACATATTTCCGCCACTATTAAATTCTATAATTTTACCCTGTAAACACAGCTGCACGCAAAGGATTTGATCAAATTTTGCGTGGTACGGTGTCCGCAAATTTGCTCAAACTTTGATCAAATTTTTTTTTATAATTATTTTTCAGAATGTCAGTGTAAAAACTTATTGTTAATATTTATTACAATAATGAGTATGATTTTTAATAATTTCATGTTATAAATATCAATATAATAAACACATTATAAACCATTATTTTTGTGACTATTTACATGTACTTTCATCCTTATTATCATATGAGATAGAAAGAGAAAACCCATCGTGTTAAAAGCGATTAGGCATTTTAACTGACATATGTAGGTTATGGAATAGTAATCTGAAAAAATGTAAAATGAAACAGTTGATAGTAATTTAATTCGCAGAAAAATATTGTTTATATATTATTTATTTATTTATTACATTTATTTGTGTGCATATATTAGAATAGAATGATTCGTGAATTATTCGAAAATTTGACAACCCTCGTTTTGTAGCATTGCAACTTCCAAGACAAACACTTAAACAACATAATCGAGTTACATCAACTGAATTATATTATACATTTAGAATAAAAATAAACATTCAATTCAATATCTGTTTTTATTTCTGGATAAAATATCATTTTACATGACATATTTATATACTAAACACAAGAAGATTGAACGAAATCAATAAAATTTAACGAGTACATTTAACAAAAAATTAATGTTATTATCACTTTGTTTTGAGCGAATTCTAATGATGACTATCGCTTCTCGATAAACTTGCCTCGACATAAATAATACTTCGTCTTAAAAAAATAATTTATATTACATACTTATAATCTTGGATAACAATTTAAATTATTACGTACTTATGTATTGCATGAATCACTAACACAAAAATCAGGAACAATTTTAACATATACGATGATAAGAAATACAACATTTACTGTAGAATATTTCAATTAAGAGTTGGTGGTTCCCTTGGTCAACAAATTAAATGCAGCCTTCTTAAAAAGCTGAAACTTAAAAAAATAATTAAACAAATGGCTTATCAATTAAACTTAGAAAAAATTATAATCTTTCATACTATCGCATGTAGTCCTATAATTTGTATTTATTACGTTAATCTTTTAATTTAATTAATGCAAGAAGATCAAGAAAAATAAAACAAAAAAAGAAAAAGTATTATTACGATTATTACTTTGCTTCTAACAATTTCGAACGATTATTATCGCTTTTTTATAAGATTACCTCGACAAAGAACAAAAAATAATATTTATAAAATCACAGTCAAAGTAACAATTGTTCACTCTCTAAATATATTTAAAACATTTATATTGCAGACATTTTATTTATCTGATAAATAAAATGTCTGCAAAGTACAATCTTGTAACATATAGATAAAATCTCGATAAATCTTATAACCAAATGTTTTAAAGCTACAAACATATGGACATTTTGAAGCTTTTAGTGTCACATTATTACAGGAAAAATTCTTTAATTAATCTCCAATTCCTCTGAAAATATGTGAGAAAAAATCATAATAAATTAAAACAAGCAAAATCATGAAATCTCAGCAACTGTCAATGTTTTTTGAATCTTTTAAAGAATTTTTACTGCCAAACACGACATTTTTCGAGCTAAATATAGGGCAGCTTATTACTAAATTTTAAATTTATTATTTAAATTCAAAAATAGTTAATAATCTTTCATACTATCACATGTAGTTTTATAATTTATATCGATCATTACAATAACAATAAGGAATCAAATAAATAAATTGAAAATTCTTTTTTTAATCTCGAATATTTTCATTTTCATCAATAGGGCGCCCCCTTCGTCGACCATTTCTTTGGTTTACAGGTAGAGCTGCATTTCTTAGAGTCCGAATCCTTTGGTGGGATAAACGTATAACGTTCACCATCGCTTGTTCAAAACATTGCTGAGACGGTATGTGAAATTCATCTCGCATACTCAGAGATCTTTGAATCAAACTAGCAAGTAAAGTTACTTGAAAACAATCCTTTTCAATTTCCCCGGTATGATTATTATACAGTCCATAAAACGTGTAATGTTGCAATATCTCGTCTGGAGTAGAAGCTTTTATGCAAAAGTGGCAAGCTTCTCGTACGTTTTGTCCACCTAGGTACCGCAAATATCGTTCTACTTGCAACTGCTGTTCGTCATTTAAATTCTCCATATTTCTTAATTCCTCTACAGTTTTAACAGGTATACAAGCAGGTTTCTTAGACAATGTAAATTTGTTAAACAAAACATTAAAGTTTCGGTTTAATAACCGAACTTCTCTTAATATTATTTGACCCAAAAAGGAATCGATCTCTCTGGAAAAAGGACAAAGACACTTATTATTCATGATGCTAAATTTCAGATACTCGAGTGGTGCAATATAATAATGAAAATAATATTACATAATATATGAACATATAATAAAAGAAATTACTGCTAATTCTAACTATACCATCAGATACTACTTGTTAAGGCAAGAAAATTAATCAAGCTTAACAAAGTAATCGAAATCAATAAAAAATTGAAAAGAAAGTTTTCTAAGATATTATTTCAACATTGTCAGTTTATATTTTACTACGCCAATTTTAAAAGTTTTAATATTTCTAATACTAAAGTTACAGTTTTCCAAAAATCATTTTTAAAGTTATCATTTGATATTTATAAAATGTTATAATGATTTAGTAAAGTTAATTAATACATTTTAAGTCGACAATACTAAGATAGAATATTTTAAAATAAACATTTCAAGCTTATCGAATTTATAGTGTAATGTTGCAAATAGTACTGATGTTTAAATATAGTGGGATACATTTTAATTAAGGATTTTTTATAGAATATATTTATTTCCTAATCAACAAACAAAAATATACTCTATTTTGTAGATTTCATAGTGGACTGTATATGTCTGTTGTAATACATAAATTTAATGTTTTATTACAAGTAAAATTACCCAAAATTATTCTGTATTCCAGCAATTGAAGTTTGTGGTTCCATATGCAACCTTGGCCTTTCCCGGTTTCTTTCAAATTGAAACTGATTTTGTATATCGTTTTGTCGTTGTGGTGATCTTGAACGTTCAACATCTCTGTGCAAGTTTGCTCCGTTTTGCATCGCATTTTGTATTGGTCGCATTGTTGCCGATCTTGATCTGTTTTGTTCAATATTATCATTTAGTGCATCTTCCACGGGGTTTAACATTTGTGGCATCCTCGATCTCTCAGGATCTCTTCCAGTAAACAGTGTGTTTTTCATATAAGTAGGTCTCAAATGATGAGCATTGTTAATACAACTTGACTGTCGCTGATGTGGTGATGTCACAGGAACTCTTTGAGAAATCAGTTGTGACCTAGGAAATTCACGGTTCGTCTCAAAATCAAGCAGGTCGACAACGGCGTTTGACAGAGGAAGCTGTGGCGATACTGAACTTTCATGTAAACTTAATTGGTTTTGTGTTACATTTGTCCTCTGTAGAATTGATGGTGACTGAGAAAATTCGCGGACTACCTCAGTATCCAGTAAGTTGTCAAAGGCACTCGATGTTTCTGGCATCTGTAGAGTCATTGCGTCATCACTTGATGTTTCTGGCATCTGTAGTGTCATTGCGTCATCACTCGATGTTTCTGACATCTGTAGAGTGTTTGCATCAAAATCTTGCGAGTTAGCAATGTCGTTTGATAATTCTGACTTAGGTGATATTGATTTTTCATGATTTAATTCCAAATTTATTGTCTGTTGAATGGATCTCATCCTCGCAAAATACGATTCATCATCTCGTGAGGTTTCCGTGTTTTTTAAATTCACTGATGGAGTAATTTTTGCAGAGTTTGTCGAAATATTAGACGTACATCTGAAACAAAAATGCATGTTATTAATTTATTAAAATCAAAATACAGGTTGTTTGAAATTGTTTTTATAGTCGAGTTATATTATATAATATAATAACATAATATATTATATAATATAATATAATATAATAACAGTTATAGACTGTTATTCCAATATTTGTAAATATTATGACTAAAAACATTTAAAAATTGAAATTAATCTTTTATATACTATATAATATAAAATTACCCAAATTTTTTAGCGATATTTGGACACATGATTTCAGAATGTTCAGATCCAGATCTCGAAGTTCTTGGAATCACAGGATGTACATGTTCCCTAAGATACGAAAAAAAATTATAAGTTACATTATACATTTATGAAACGATAATATTGTGCACATTTTTCAATGCAATACTCAATAAATTATCAATAAATAATTTAAAATATAAACCTGGATGGTTGTTGAACTAATGCGCCTGTTTGTAGCTGCTTTTTAATGTCAATAATATCAGCATCAATTGTGCGAGACAACGCCTTAGTTACTTCAAGATATGCTCCTAAAATTTTTAGCAAATATAAAAAATAGCTCTGCTATAACATTTCTTTAGAAGCATAATGAATATGAATAATTGCATATGAACTTCTCGAAATATCTAGGCTCTGTTATTTATTCCTCAAATCTTGAAAACCTGGGTAGGTTTTCTAGGTTGACTTGACTATTTTGTTCACATGCACTATATAAGAACAAAATATTTGCGTGAAATAATATGCAAGTTGAAAATTATTAATTAGAGGTACTAGGAGAGAGCGGTACAATTTAATTCAGATCGTTACGAGAAGTTTGAGTGTATTTTCAATTACTTTCTATCTAATATTTTTAAAACGTTAACATTCTATTCTTATTTACATAACAAATCAAATAAATCAAATATTAATTTGTAGTAAATTAGTTTTTAAATCAATAAAAATAGTCTAATTGTATTTTTTTCAAAGTGAGAAAATACATTTTTCATTGAAACATAAAAATTTAATAACTCCTTATTTTTTCAGCAAAGTTCAGATTTTTTTTTAATAATTATGGTTTTTTCAAGTCATGAATAAAAAGTTTAGTTCTAGCTTTTGATTTGATAAAATATCTCCTAAACAAATGTTTACGAGAACATATTGTTAAAATATAAATAATTTAATTGAAATAAAGTATACGAACTTCGTTCTTTTCTTGGCTTGCCCTGAATTATTGATACTTTTCTTCCCCCTCGCACTAGTTGTGTTATTCCTTCTACGGCCCTTTTAGTTTGTTTCTGTTTATCGGATTCCGAAGTAGTGCAATACCGTTCCGGTTTTGTTGCTTTCCGCCTTTTAGAACGACGAACAGTTACAATATCGGAATTATGAAATGAATTTGAATCCGATGTTTCTGTTTCATCCTCTTCATTAAATTGTTCATCAGATGAAGATTCTTCATTTGTAACGTATGCGTTCTATTTTTTTACATCATTCGGAAAAATATATAGTAAAGTAGAGGTTTATATTTTTGAAACTGTTTATTTATAAAGCTATATAAATTATTACTTACATCCATCATATCTTAATTCCTCACTTATGCGCAAATATTTAACGACTTGCAAGTTTTGTTTGCCGGTTATAAAATATTGTGAGTGTTTTGATTCTGACGGTAATTCCGCGTAGTAGCTCGACCGCAATATAACCACTATAAGGGGATTTCATTAGTGGACCAATCAGCGCGAGTTAGTTCAGTACCGTATTTTTAGGGCTTAATGTTTGAAAATGTATTTATTTCAAAGGGTAATTTGTAATTTGAGAAAAATGTACACAATGAAACATTCGCAACTGTGAAAAACAATGAAAATCAACAAATAAATGTTGCAGCAGTATGTTTAAATTTAATTTCAATTGTTTTTGTTAAAATTCAATTCAAATTGACATATTTTAAAATACGTTTATTGGCCTTAAAAACAAAACATGTTAGTATCCCTTTGGAATACCAAAATATTTTGTTTTAAATTACATTATTTGAATATTTAATATTTTTGGCTCGATTATAGTATACGGACGATAACTGAAGTTAGCCGCGCAACTGACAGGTGATTGCGAGACAAATAGTAATATCTAGAGTTCTTTTTGCCGCGCTATTTCAAATAGTATTTTTGAAATAAATATAATTAATAATTAAATAAATGAAAGATTTTTGTGTTTGTAAATTGCATTGGGCAGACCTAGCTTTATTTTTTAAACAACTAATAAAACGAACATTTTTTGTGAAAATTGAGTTGCAC
>JABFPY010000095.1:0-12861 GCA_022817165.1 Phoenoteleia sp. ZL-2020 | reverse complement strand
AGGCACGCTTCAACAATTCATCACAGACATAGCATCTCATACCCATACTACATATAATATCAATTCTAGTTATAAAAAGAAATGTCACAATATGAAGCAATCGCAATATAATTATATAAAATCAGAAACAACGAGTTAATATGATATAATTAATTAATAAATACACAATAATAAAAAACAATAAAATAAATATTTACAATAAAAAAAAAATCCGAAGTGGCCAATAAATAAATAAAATCACGTTAAGAAAATAAAGATAAAATAAAGAGTACAGTCAATTAAATAATAAAAATAAATAAAACACAAAAAAAGACGAAGAGTAAAAAATATAAAAATATTAAAACGCAATAACACATCAGAAACGAGGCCATACAATTACTAGTACAGTTAAAACGTAGTTTTTAAAATCAAAATATAAATAATCAAAAATATGTCAAATTAAAAATCCTCGAAATAAGAATAAGGTAACAAATAATATAAAATATACTAAAATAAGTCAATTAATAAAAAATAAATAAATATAAAATAAAAAGTTAAAAATAAGTCAAATCACTATATACATAAATACACTAATAAATAAACCAAATATAGTTTTATTAGGCGAAACAATTTCCCTTTTTATTTCTTACGCATTTTCACTCAAGTCAATTTTATTTTTACAAAAAGTTCAATTTTAAATTATAAAACCCATACAGAATTTATTCTAATCTCAAACATATATTATATAAATCAATAAATAAATTTGTATGCAAATATTATTATCTGCATCGATTAATTTTTTATAGAAAAAATAATTGAAATATAAATGATATAAGTAATATATATATATATAAATCATTACCATATATTATATTTTATATAATCTTTTGTGACCCTGCATTATTAGTTACAGTATTTTATGTTAATTAATAAATATAAAATAATTAATAAACTAAATAATTTTACTTTTAGTATATGCTGATGATTTGGCGTTGTATCCAGTAGGAAGCAAAATAGTTACATGCATCAATGAATACTGAGGTTACAGTTAATATAAAAATATATATTTGTGATAACAAAATGTATTATGTTGAATAGTTTCAAATAAATATTTAATCCAAAATTCATATACAATATATTTGTATTTCTCTTATTAATTTTTATCATCTATATTTTCCTCAATCCTCTAGATCTCAGGGATATAAAAATTATTATATATTTAGATTTGTTTATTTATACGCAGGATTTGGGAATTGATGGATTGCTTCACAAAACTGTTATGCATTTTTTCAACACATCCTCTGTAAAATCTATTAAACCTATTACAGATTTAATTTAGTTTCAAATTTCCAAAAAATAAAAAAACTTTTTTGTTAATACAAACTGACTATTTCTGAACATATAAAACGATATAGATACATCAAACGTTAGGCTCATCTTCACTGTCACTTGAAGAAACAGTAGCTTTTCTTCTTCGGCTTTTAATCGGTTCTTTTGTTGGAAATTTTGATCAAACTACTACAATCCGAAAAAGAAAATAATGCTCAATTTGTATGATATTATTACTACAAATTTGTGATCGATATATAAAATAAACATAAAATACTAGGTTTTTGTCTGTTGGAATTCATTAATAATTTCATTGATAGACCATACACCCCTGTCAAAAAATCTCACGTGAGATCTCATGCCAATTTATCCTATGATTTCTCACATGATTTCTCGTGTGATCTCTTATGTGTAATATCACAAATTTGCGAAAAAAGTACCTAATTTCTTTTACGATTATTTTATTTATTATATCTAATATAAAAGAAATTGTTTATATACTATGTATTATAAGTGAAGAAGTTATATTACTAATTGTATTGATAATATAAATTTTAGACAGCTACAACAAAAATATTTTTAATTTAGGATAAAAAAATGTTTCTTTAAAATTTCAAAAATTGATGTTTACTAAATTACACTATTAAACATGAAACATATTTATTTATTTAATATAACAAGCATTTCGAAACATACTAGCATAAACATAAATCTTTTGATGAATGATAAACCATCTTATTTAGCAAATAGTTTCTCTTTGAGATCACAGAGCATCAACAGATCTATGAGACTTTCTTATATGCAGCTTTTGACACCTTTCTGTAGATCAACAATTTTCGAAAAATCATTCACAATTTCGGCATCTAAACTTTGGAATTCCTTACCTGACTCTATTAAATCTAGTGGTTCTGTATTTATATTTAAGAGAAAACTTAACGAATACTTTATCGAGATGCAATCACGTGATCATACTTTTTCTTAGTTTTCGTTTTATATTATATTATTGTTATTATTTTACTCCTTCGTATTATCTTATTATTACTTATGTGTTTCTTTTTATTAATTACTATCATTATTTTTTATATTATGTACTTTGTGGCCGAGCAGGTTCTTAACCCGAGGCGAAATTGATTTGAAATAAATAAACAAACATTATGAAGCATGTAGCACCTTTACAATAATGTAATGAAGATTCAGAACATGGTATCAATAATAGAACAATGTCGTCGTTTCGATGTAGGTAATATAAGAATTATAAGATTCTCTGCTTCTTTGCTAACAATTTAAGGAAATATACGAACAGTATACGACGTAAAGTTTTCTACAATCATATGTGAATAAGGTTTCTTCTAAAAATGAGAGACAGATACAAATTGAATTCACATACGCAAATAGAGATTTTGATAACAAAAAAATTACATCAAATTTGTACTAATCCGAAGCATACAAGTATGTACATTAATTGTATACGCATGTAAAATTAATATTTATTGTACTATATAGTTAGCCATTTGTTTAATAAAAGTTGAATTATAGCAGAAAAAATAGAAACTTTATTATTATTGTTCTATCAACCATGTACAATGTAATATTTTATTAACATCATTAAAGAGTAATTCTGATTTTAGAAATGACTTAAGAATCATAATTTATAATAATAATATTACAAGGCATATAAATTTGACTAGTTTCAATGATACTTTCTTCCGGATCAATCTGAACAATTTGATGAATTTTCTTGCATAAATTTAGAGCTTCGTCCGTGTTAACTCGTTTGAAAACTACATATTCTTGTCCAGTGTTGCGGTCAATTAAGAATAGTTGACATTGGATGAATTCTTTATTATGTAATAGAGCGAATGAATTGTTGGAACGTTTGTTTTGTTTCTTACCAGTACTATACATACAATTGTCTACAATTATTTTATTGTAAGCTACGGTATCATTTAAAGACATTACAATTTAAAACAATATCTTTATTAGGAATGTAAGGTTTACCTAGGTATCTACTGTTTTCAATTTTCAAAATATTTTTTACTTTTCGTTCGCCTATTTCAACAAGAAAATGTTGTATATATGGCGATGTTTCACTGTTATTATTGAAAATGAAAAGTCGATTAATACTTTTTTTAAATTGTAAATGTCGTTCTATTTGAAACCCAACTCCATTAGCTGCATGAATAGTTTTTAGCAATTCTCCATTAACGTTTTCAAATGTGTATCCAGTGTGGGCCCACAATGGTCCCCAATTGTAAACAGAAGTTATTAAATGGAGTAATTGATGTAAATTGTACGTCATAGCTTTTTTTCCATACAAATTTTCTGTTTCGTATACAAATTCGTGTAAAAGTAAATTTGCTTGATTAAGATCATCTTTTGTTATATTACACTGCATTAGGATATATATTGCTTCTACTAGTTTGTTCCAATTAGTAATATATTCTCCTGGCAATAATTTAGACATAATTGGTCCACTATAATATAGTAGCCAATTCTCCCACTCTCTAGCTTTCCAATATTTTCAATATTTTACTGGTCTAGAAAGGCGTCCTACTTGAGTATGAGGTGTGAGATTGACTATCGCTTTTTCAGCAGAAGAAATTTGTCTTTTTTTCAAAGAATATGGCTGGTTACGAAAACAGAACCAATATTGGGTAAATTTTCTGGCAACGCCAAGAGCAACACAATGCATGGGATCCACGACAAAACCATCAATTATATCAAACAATTTCCATTCCGTTAAAGAGGATTTGTATTTGAAGCCATTTACGATATTGCCTGTTTCGTTTGCTTCTGCTGCATCGCTGTACGCATCCGCTGATTTTCGCATTTCAGGGTGATGATCTAACACCGGATACTTCATACTTCTATCATTCGTACTCCATTCACCTGGATGGTAACACCAATTACAACCATTATAACCATTATATTGCACCAATCCTTGCATGGGTGCTCGAACAACACTATCGACGCAACAACAAACAGGATATATTTTAATCACTCTTAATTCATCACCAAACTTACATTCAATTCCATTTTCATATAAATCTTTTAATTGGATTTTGATTGGCTCTAGGAATACTGACATATTTGGTTTATTATGTCCAAACCATAATCCGCACAGGATATTATTATTTTGTCTTTTTTCAATGGGTATTTCATTTACCATAATTTGAAACGGCCAAACAGATAAAGTCGAACTTTTAAATACTGGTGATCCATCTGAATTAAATGATAGAGTAGCGTAATTTTTACGATCTTCATTGTTCAGGGTACTAAGAAATTGTTTATATTTTTTCCCATCATATATGTCTCGCAAATTATTAGACTCAGATGTTCTACTTCTGACGATAAAATTATAGTAATCAAAATTTTCTTCAAGCAGTTTCTTAATATCGCGCGAAACATTCCAAATTACGAAATAATCTTTCCCATTTAGATTTGAAATATCAAATACGAATTCACAATTGTTGCATGTTATATTACGCTGTTCATTTTTGTCAGATAGACGAGGTTTATACTGACACAAATATGTCCTACATTCGTGACACGTTATATGGTACGATGCTTCTTTGTTAGGATTGATAGATAAACATTGCATTTATTAAATAGCTCGTATTTGGCAAAACAGAGGTACCGAATATGGCATTAATTAATTTAAACAAGGATTGAACAGCAGCAAGAGTTAAATTATATGCAACACTGTACGATAGTACCATAGTTACGATAGCTGCTCGACTTGCCGCAACTAGCTCTTCAATATTGCCGATAAACTGTCCTTTTGTATAAAATTTATTAAAGAAAGAATATATGAGATCTTCTTCATTTAAAATACATTCCTCAGTACAGCCCAGGATTTCTTGTTCATTGCTACTATTGTCCGTAGAATCTTCTGTAACTGCAGGTGACTGAAATATACAATTCTCAAATTATATTTTTGGGAATAAAATGACAAAATGATATATATTAAACAAAATAAGAGTAAGTGTACAACGTTGTGTTTACGAAAAATTTATAGAAAAATACGAGATGTAACAGTTTCAGGCTGGTCACTTAAGTTTTGACATAGATGAAAGTTATAAAATACCAACTCATAGTATCAATTTACAATTATTTTAATCATGAACAAAAAATATATGTTTAAAGAGCTAACAAATTGGAGTTTGAAACGGTATTATTATCCAGGCTACTGTACGCATCAATTGTATGGTGGCCGATTACAAAGAAGAAGAACATACAGAATCAATTACAAAGTCTGCAAGGTGGTGTCCTGTGTAGCGTAACTGAGGCTATAAAGACAACACCTATCGCAGCTATGGAAATAGCTCTGGAGATACTACCATTGGATTTTAGAATTGAACAACAGGTCCGGACCACGGCTTACAGACTCAAATGTCTCAATAGTTGGAAGAAAACCAGAGTAGGGCATACAAAGATAGACATCCTGAAAGAACCGCCACTCGGAGGTGCTCAAGATAGAACAAGCAAAAGATACAAAAATCGGAAACACTATAAGTATAGTTTTCCGGAAAGGTCAGCTTGGGCTGAAAACTTTGTAGTGGCGGGGCTGAGAGATGTCTGGTATATGGATTGCTCACGAGTGAACAACTTTTTTGGGGCAGGAGTCTACGGCTCAATACACAAGAATGGGTTTAGTATCCATCTTGGCAAGCACTCTACTGTCTTTCAGACGGAAATTTGGGCAATTATTCAATGTGCCGAAACCCTGATTGACAGGAGCACGGAGAAAGAGAAAATCGCAATCTGCTCCGATATTCAAGCGGCTCTCCTAGCACTAACACGGACCTCTAGTGACTCAGTGACTATCGATGGAAATCGACAAGCCAAGCTGTTACTAGGAAACAACATTAACAAACAAAGTTCGAAAGTACTTATCGCTTTAAGCAAGAGGAATTTGAAGGTTCTGATAGGCCTATTGACAGGCCACAACAATCTCAGGTATCATGCTAGCAAACTGGGACAGAGCATTTCGTCAAACTGCAGATTATGCAACGAAAACTGGGAGGACAGCATACACATTTTGTGTACATGTCCAGCCCTAGCTAGAAAAAGACTACAAATTTGGAGACTTGCGATATTAAGACCCGAATTTGTACAAGAAGCAAAAGTTACCGACTTGCTGGATCTAATTAAGAACAAAAGTCTGGGACTGTGCTAAATACACAGTATAGCACAATGGAACAGTTGATTTTAGTATACATATTATATATATATATATATAACAAGTAACTTTTTACCACTCCAGCCCCAAGAATTTTAATTTTTATTGCATATTCAAATTTTACAAGAAAAATTATGCAGAATTTATCTAAAACATTTTTGTCATGTGACGTATTTATCGAAAAATATAAACATATAAAATGACTGCTTATTATCACTATGTGAAGAGAAACTATACATGTATGTTGTATAAACAAAATCTCTTTATCTTACGACAAAAATTATGATTTAATGATTAATTAATTGATCTGAATAATAATTTAAATGAATAATAAAAATTAAATGATCTGAAGTGTGTGTTTAGTACTCTCTAAATAAACTATTTTCTTGAAACTTATATCTATGATATTGTATGTAATTATGTCTTACCCAAGATACCTCGCACATTGCATTAGCAAGAACTTCCTCTTCATTAAATGCTTCTTGTACTTCTTCTTGAATTGCGCTGCATGTTGGCAGAATAGAATTCATTTCATCATTTTGCACATCTTTACTTGATTCGCCCATCTAATAGTTTAATCAAGATATAATTAGATTTATGAACACGAATATTATTTATATTAAGCTTCTACCAATCCTTATCGTAATAATTCTTTAAAAATAATCTGAAATACTTCAATTAGAAGCTGAGAGAAACAGAATAAACATAATTAATCTAAATTACTCAACTTTTCAGAATTCAAGGAAAAACTTGAATTACATTACATTATGTAGAAAGTTTATGTATTTTTTAAATATGTTATATTTGTTCATAATTTCTTCCATCAACATATTTGTATGCATTTGTTTTCGGCTGTACTTCTGCACGAGTCAAGTGTGACACCCAAATTATTCACAGACTTGACGAATGGAATAGATGCTGTACCAATCATGATAGGTAAGAGCTGAGTAAAGTGAATATTAGCAATATTGCAACGAGAATCAAGAATGATTGTTTTTGTTTTTGATAGATTCAAAAAAAGTTTGTTAGATGAGCCCATTCGGATATTGCCGATATTAATATCGACATGAATCTAGCTAATTTCTGCATAATTTGGTGGACATTTCTATCTACTATAAATGTATAAACTACTTAATTTCTACCTTTAACCTATCATGTTCTGTTAGGATAAAGAAGGAAGAGGGAAATTTTAAATCTAAAATCTTGTTAGACTTGTCGTTAAATTCTTGTTTTTAATTCTCTGCTTATGAATTCTAATATCCATTCTGACATCGGATTAATTGCAAAGTGAGAAAATAAATTATAAATCAAATCTGATATCAGATCTCATAACATATATGACGAGTAAAATTGATAAATATTCTGAAAAATATATGCTTTAAACTAAAGAAAAACACAGCAAACAAATTACAAACAAAGTACGTATTAATAAAATGCAATATAAATACCGAGACACTGTTTATTATTAATAAGAAGTAGATATGGTAAATGTTCTAATTAGTAATAGTGTACCAATTACTACAAAAATATTGTCCTTTTAATTAAAATAATAATACAGGTAATTATTCAAATTCTTCTGTATAAACTAAGTCATTGAGCAATTTCAAATATTTTATACTTAAACATAATAACTAAAATTGCTAATTAAATAAAAATAAGACAATAAATACATTGTTATTAATTAAAACATATCGTCTGCTTAAATTGTTACTAATTGGGACATTCACCTTAAACTGTTCTAAGAACAACAATTCTGCTAGATCTATTAGCAGATTTGTTAGCTAGAATATTTTTGTCAGTTTTAAAAAAATAATATAAGTTTAACTCTTTACCTAAAACTTACATTTTGTTTTGCAAGCATAGCTCGATTCTGCTATTTATATCTATACATGGTTCGAATTGGAACACATTCTGCACTATTCGGAGATAAATATCTTTTCTATCTCTTGTTTGGAACATCACTCATTTTGGCATTTATGATTATGTACCATAAAACCTAATATATGTAGAAATAATTTAATGAAGACGTAAATTCTCCTCCTCATTTCACAACATCCATTATAATTATATCATGTTATTTTGAGAGCTATATTTTTGTACGACAATAAAAATTCCAGGAAGAATTGAAGTAATCTGAAAGAAAAAATTAATATTTCACAATGAAACATTAAGTTTACAATAAATTTTCATGAATACGTCTTGAACAGAATATTGTACAAGTAAAAAATTTAGATAGAATTTGAAATTCATAGTGGATAGAAATATGCACCTGGTTTCGTAAAAAATAGCTTCATGCTAGATTTATTATCCATCTTACTTTGAATCTAGCTAATTTCAATGTAACTGGAAATTCTAATGTTAAATAGAAATGATATTGCATATGATGATATATGTATAGAAAAAGATTTTAGTGGCAAAAAAAGAGGGTTGTACCCCTCTCCCTTTATAGAAAATAATCCTGAATTCTACCCAAATTATTATTTAAAAGAAAATTCGTTATAATTATTAATTGGCCACAAAATACATAAACAATTTTAAATAATAATTTGGACAGAATTTAGAATTGTTTTCTATGAAGGAGAAGCGGGGTTCCTATTCTACACATGTATTTTCATATGCAATATCAATTTTTATCATATGCTTTTTTTATTTTATTCTACAGACCATCCGTTTAATAAAATAACATCTTAATGAAAGTTTCCTATCAGGAGAAATATTATTCCTATATCTACTTAAATAATATTCTTGGTACATTTGCAGAATATTATTTGTTATATTAAATATTATAAGAATATTATTTTACGCGGACATAGGAATAATATTAAAATAAGATTTGTAGAATAATATTTGCTGATAAGGTTTAAACTTGAAGAGTTTAAAATTTGGTAGTTATATTTTGCTTACATCTAGTACTTTAAATGTCAATAAATATTTTCCCTGATAGCCAGTGCTTTTGTAAACTATTTACACAATGTTTACACGCAGGGGCCTCCGCAATGTCCTGCAGAATTTACATAAATCAACTACGTAATTTCTTTACATAAAATTGACAGCGATGAAAATTATTTATAAAGTAATATATTCTTATATTATAATATACAGATGTGTATAAATTTTATGTAAACTATATGTAAATATTTTACTTACTTTTATCACATTTATTTCAACAAATTATGAACACTTTCAAAAAATGAGGTTAAACGATTTTGATGATTCATTATTTAATTAACGCACAGTAAAATCATATCAATAAATTCAAGAGAAAGATAAAATAATTACATTGGAATTGAAACTAAGAACAGTCAAAATTAACGATGTCCACAGTTGTCAACAGCATATTGTGTTTTCGAATTCACAGGTTAAACATGGTACGACTTTTCAAAGATACACGCAAGTTAACAAATAGACAATATCAAAATATAATGAATTTTTAAATGTGATTTTAAAATTCGTTAATGTAACGGGTAATGATTATATTTTGAAAAGAAGAAGTGACTGTCACATCTACAAATCTATAAGTAAAACAAAGACAAATGAACCGATAAAAATAATTCATAAACGGCGCTTCTAATTAGTTGTTTCATTCTGTCAAGATTGAGGTTGAAATCCGTGTTTATATTCTTTTCAATTTTTCAAAGGAGTTTAATTCGTAGCTTCCAACAATCATTATAGTGCATTATAAAAATTATGTCGTTACAAAAGAAAAAAAAAGGAGAGAAAATAAGTTTTGCGTATATTTGTTACCTTAAAACTAAGGTTGAATGTATAGTGCCAATAAAGTGGATAAGTGGATTTTCACCACAAAACAAGGACGATTATGACAAATATCAAGTGTATAATGTAATATGTAATAATTCACGGCCACGTTACAAAGCTGCATATATTTTGATGCTGGCAGGTTAGTATTATTTATAATAAATAATTAACAATATTTTCAAATCTTTTTATATTACATATACAATATTAAATTCCTGATGGAATCCAAACGTTATATAAACTACATTATTTTGAAATGTCAAAACAAACAAAATTATATAAAAACTTATACTTAAGATCGCTTTAATAGAATCTATAGTTTATTAATTTACAGCTATATAATACAAAACACTTGTAATAAAAATATAATCTCAAAAAATCAATTTTTCTTCAATATTACACATATATTTATATTTTATAGCACAAGTACAAGAAATATTTGAACGACAAGAGAAAGGTCCTAGATTTAAACACCCCGCGACAAGACTTTTGAAAAGTATTTCCAGAAGTCGAAAGGTAAATGGGAATATTGAACAGGAGGATGAAACTACAGATGAAGCAGATGAAAAATTAGAAGAAAAAAGAACCTACTATGAAACCTCAGACAGTGAGGAATATTTCGTAAGTCATTATTAAATATCTGTCATATTATTAACAAAAAAAATAATATTATACTTTTTATTTGTACTTATTATTAATAATTTTATTATTTATCGTATTAAGAATCATTATGATAGTAATATATTTTTAAAAAGAATTTTCTAGTTTGTTTATAAAATATGTACATTTTATAAACAAACAATTTTTAAGCATATTTTAAACTGTACTACGTAAACAATACCCAATGAAACTTTTTATTGTCATATTCGCTTTTTGTACATTAAAATGAATAGGAATAGACTATCTTTATAAAGAAAATATAAAAAAATTGTTTGTAGACCAGTGTAATTACCGTAGGAAATTTCATTAGAACTTTAACACTTTTGGGTCCAAATTTTGTTTGTTTAAAATTTATTTTGTGGTTATATAATTTTTATATACAAAAATCTTTCATTTTTCAAATATAAATGAAAATTGTCTGAAATGGATAAGTTAATATTACGTCTGTTGAAATTCATGAACAAATTATTGGGGAATTCGTTCATAAAATAAATATAATTATTCATTATAATACATTTATATTTGCAGTTTAATCAAATTATTTTATCCAAATATAAAAACGCTAATGATGTATAATCCAACTGCACTGCATAGAGTCTGCAAATTTACTTAAAATTTTAATGAATGAGCAGATATTGTACGACATAAAGTTTGTTAAAATAATTTTTTTGTAATGTAAAAAATAGTATATTAATTTCAATATTATATTATAAAATCTTTTCCGAATTTTGGTTACTTTAAATGGATTCCACTTAAATACTTCAGGTAAAAAAAGCAATTCCTTAACAACTTGTAGGCGAATATATCCTAACAATTTATCGCAAACTCGTCAAAGTGATTCTTCAATTGTAAATTTAAAAATTTAGTTTCTTTTAATTTATCCGGGTGAATAATATCAGCCATAAATATGTTTGTAATATAATATTAAAAAAAAAATCTACTCTACAAGTTTTTACCAACAATATTAAAGAAATTTTTAAAATAATAATTTCTGTTTGCAAATTAATAATACTGCGTGAAGACTTTTGTATTAAAATTATGAACTAAAATCATTATTATATTAGTTTTATTAATTGAATGATAATTGAACTTAATCATTATTTATGCTATTCATATTGCGTTTGTAATATATTTTCTTAAATTTATTAGGAACTCAAAAGAAAAAAGACTTTTTTAGCCAGAAGGCCTAAATATTCATCATCTGACGACGACGACGACCGATTAAATGGAATTGAGGTATGAATACAATAAAGCACAATTAAAATATTTTGAATGAAGTAATGATTTTATACTAACAATTTGACAGTCCTCGAAGTGAACTGTCCTATCTCTTTGGAACGTTATCGAACTAGCGTATCTGCTATGCAATTCTTATGTAAATATCCCAGTTTATAAATGGTACAAAAAAGATACGAGTTTATATCAGGACCGACACAAAATATATTATGCATTATATACATGGGTGTAAAAAAATTCTAATATATCAATCATATTCAAAGAATATAGGCACTGTGTACACTGTATTTCAATAAAACCAATATTGGATTTTGTTTTGTTGACCACTGCTTGGGGTTGAATCGTTAACCCAAATTTGATTAACTTTTGACGCTTTTCTTCTAAAATCCGCTCTAAATCTTGGTATGTCTAAAATAAACAATGAATATCAGTTAATATTTCACGTCTATTTTATTTCAAAATAATTAAATAAGAATAAATGAAATGTTTCAATTTACAAAAATTTACCTTGATATGCAAAAGAAAACCCTGTGACTTTTCTTCACGTGAAGGTCTCCATTGTCCAACACCTTTTTTGCTCGCAACAGTTGATACAGGAAATAATTTAGAAAGTAGAAGACAAATCTGAACAACTTCATCTGGAAGCAAATGTAATTCGAGTATACTTTTTTAATTTAAATTTTCTAATATTTTAACATTAACACATATAAATATAATAT
>JABFPY010000094.1:0-12897 GCA_022817165.1 Phoenoteleia sp. ZL-2020 | reverse complement strand
AAGATGTTGTAAGTGGATGAAGAAAAAGTATTACTAAGAGTATGTTGGTGCCTCGGGCGACATCGGTGCCCGAGGCTTTACAAGTTGTTTTATGGACCGAGGGAGGAGAGAAAAGTGGAACTAGGTGATGAAAAGACCACTTTGCGTCCCTAGGGACGCAAAGAGATCTTTTCATCACTCCAGTTCCACTTTTGTCCGCTCCCGAGGTGCATAAATAATCCCTGATAGCCAGTGTTTTTGTAAACAATTTAAACAATATTTTCCTAAAGGTGACTCCGCATTGTTCTGTAAAATGTACATAAATCTATTACGTAAATTGTTTACATAAAGTTGATATAAAATTTATAAAAATTTAAATAAAAAAATTATTAATATTATTTATAATATTATGTTTTCTTATATTACAATATGCAAATTAATATAAATGTTATGTAAATTTTATGTAAACAATTTGCGTAATAGATTTATGTAAGTTTTGCATAACAATGCGGAGTCACAGTAATGCAAATAATGTGTAAATTGTTTATATGAATTGTTTACACAAAATTTGTATAAATCTGGCTATCAGGGATATTTTAAGGATAATATTTGAACGAAATTACAAATTAATTCAATAATATGAAGGCCCTCATATCACTCGATTAAATCATTGATTCAATGGAGAATTTTTAAACTCCAATTTAGACTCAAATAGGAAGAACATAAGATACAGTACGTGAAAGGTTGCATGATATTTTCAAAAATCGAAATGTGTAGATTAGCACCATATATCAATAGAATATCAATCGAATTTGACTACAATGGACTAATCATAACATTTGTCTGGTATCAATTATAAAGTTCAATTTCAAAATATAAATAAAGTTATGTAATATATATAATGGAGTACAATATTTACAAATAATATTAATTACATAAAAAAATCATTTTTATATTGATTACAACTTTTCTAATTTTATAATGTAATAAGTCTAATGACATGTAAATTTCATTATGAGAGTAATATTAAAAATTATTTTTCTACGTATTTGTAGATATTGAAAAATATGTACTAAAATCGATCATATGATATTTGACAAATAATAATTTTAAATAATTTTTTTCATTATCTCGTTGTGAGAAAATTGACTTTTGTTGTATTCGTCATTATAATTGCAAAAATATGAGTAGGATATTCTTAAAACTTAATAAACCGTTCACGAGTACATAAAATTGTATTTGTATTTTATTAATATTTTAATTCACAACATTCACTAAATTAATTAATTAATCAAAACAATTAAAATATTTCTAAGTCATGTTAAATCTAATGTAAAGTAGTGTATAAATTATAATTAAGAGTAATCAAACAATTTAATTATGTAGTAATGCATTAAATATGAATTTCCCGGACAAGGCACTTTCAAAAGTTAATATTTTTTAATATTATAAATATATTAGAATTATAATACAAAATATTTTCTCAATGGCAAAATCTGTATGTTACATAAATAATCATGAAATTCATATACATGAAAGATTCTTATACATTATTAATTTATTTTATGGATATATATTCAGTCTGCTTGTTCTCACTTCCTTTATTATCTATAAAAGGGGACATTAGAGAAGGAAATTATATACAAAATGTATATAAACACATTTTCAGTATAATTATACAATGTTAGGATCTCCAAAGACTATCAACTGATAATATTCTTTAAATATAAATGATTCAAGAATCTTTCATAAACAAAATAACTTTTGTTCATTGTTTCAAGTATTATTTTTGTTTGAATGAAAGTTGTGACTATTTTACGTTTCCATAAGATTGCGTGTAAAATCATTAAGACTTTGAAGTATTAAAAAATTTTTGTTTGAACTCTCAATCGTTTTTAAACTTTGCTCACATTTATAATAAAGTTATTGCGATATGTATTTAAAGTTTCGTGTATTTTTCATTACTTTGACAAAAAGAGCACTTCAACCACAAATGGGTGCGGAAGTCTCACTTAATCTGAATGGTGTTTGATTGGTCGATTGTCATTTTCTTGTAGTATACTGACGAGACAGTCAGACAGTGAGAAAATTTGTCAGATTAAATGAGTCTGCAGCTTCTGAGTACCGAATAAGTAAGAATCGAGCATTTTAATACCTTCGTATCTATCTTCCATAAATGCAACTTGTCGAGCAGAAGCTCCAACAATTATTGGAGCTCTGTCAAAAAATTCATTCAAAGAAATAAGCTCTTCTCGGTACTCGAACCATGTTCGCCTAATCTCTTCATCTGGCAAAAGATTTCTTCTTAATGGCACACGTGTCACTCGTTTGCCATTATTTAATAGATGGAAATCCATATGTATACCCTCCATGAACTTTATCAAATTATCTATAAAAAGAAAATAAATTTTTGGTTAGAGATATAATTATGTGTAATTGAAATGATTGTTGATCTTCTAACTGTGTTTATTATTTTAATATAGGCAGATTTAATATATTTGTATTGTAAATATAGGCTATGCATGATAAAAGACCTGAATACCAATAGCAGATTAAATTAGATGATCGTTAAAATTGTAAAATTCCCCATACCGGTAATTAACTTTAATCCAATTCTACTTGTAAATGGATGCAAATATGAAAAATTATATATATAAATCATACCCACTAATTCAATTTTATAATTGATTCTTTGTTTATTTAATTCAATGTCTTGAATTTTGGAATTATTTTTATAGATTTTCATTATGTTCTATTTGCTAGCTACTGAGTTCAAAATGTCTACAGATAAAACTTATACGATTAAACGAATTTTAAAAGGTAGTTTTGAAGGAAACTTCAGAAGACAATACAAAAATAACAAATAAAAAAAAAAAAAAAGAGTATATATTTGAAAATGTTATCAGTGAAGGTTTAGATCAATAATATTGCAATTACATATTTTTAAGTAGTTAATGTGAAAGAGTATTAGTTTCTTTGTTAAGTTATTCTATAAAAATAATGTTAACTATTAATAACATAGCATCTTTCTCATCAAAACTAAATAAAATTAATTTTGTTATCTCTTTTATTCAGTTGTGTTTTTGAAATTTTTTTAATATTCTCACTATATAAAATATAATTCATAACATTTTTATTAATCTGGTACTTTGACATGACTATATATCCCCAAAAAATTAGTCAGCTTTTTGCTGTATTTTGGCAGTCGGTTAAATTTACAGTAGTAGGTATTCTTACGCATAAAATCCACGATATTCTTCTTTGTTCCAATATGGTCTAAATATTGGCGATGCAACGATTCCAATAAATTATTGGTCCTTCGTTTTAGTTCGTAAACCGAAAACAACATAGGAGTAATCCGATCAATCCAGTAGTCCTTTATATATTGATGCATTGGTTGAAATATGCGAACTAATTCGGGTGGACAAAGCATCTTTAACTCGTTAAAACCTCTTTCAATATCATTGGCAGGTAAAAGAGCCAGCATAATTAACTTTTTTAAATACAGCCATTTGTCGGAATTTTGTTCATTCCGCAAGACTATTTTCAAGTTTTTAGCCTTCCGTACGATTGCCTTTAAATAACAATTACATGAATGTTTAGTATTTTACGAACTTCATTGAAAAATTGAATTGATGTAATAAGAAAAAAAAAGTAAGTTGAATATGGAATAATCTACACCCAGAGAATTACATGTTTACATTAACAATCTAGATTGTCAATTTATGTTTTTAACGGACATAATGTACGTTTTACTTGACGTGACGTTCTCCTTCAATTTAATTAAAGACTAATTTAAAGAAAATAATTTTAATTTAAAAGTAACTCAATAGTAAAATGAGTTTGCAATTTTAATTACAAAAATTAATTAATTATATATATATATATATCTCATATCCTATCTTAGTTTACCCGCTCTGAACCACGCCGTGGCAAATTCAAAAGGTCATGTCGCTGGATATAACGCAGGACAAAGTAATGGACCCGAATGGGCATTTCCTTTCAATGGGGTACCTAATTACGGCCTAGCCAAATTTTCCATTTTTTAATTAGATACAAATTTTGATAAATATTGTTAATTTGTTCAATGTATTTATTTATTTATATATTATTATTTGATTGTCTTTAAAAGTAAAAAGATTCTGACATTCAATGTTTAGAATGTAGTGTAGTAGTTCAAATACTCGATTATAAGTCGAAGAGAACTGTGTTCAAATCCTAATTAATTTTTTTTCTTTATAGACTTAAATACCCAACCAGGCCCCGATCGGGGCCCACTCAGTATTAATAGAATGTACAATTTGACCAGGTAAACATATGGTCCCGGTTGGATTAATATACAGTGCCCGACCTGAATATCTTATTTATTGGCTCCCATTTAGAAACGTGGCTGCTTGATTGGACTCATGCCTCAATTTTTACTAGGGTATTTTGACAATTTCTTACAAACTTGTAAATGTAAACGATTACTCAAAAAAATAATTATGTAAAAATATTTAAAATTGTATTACTTGAGAAAAATGGAAAAAACAGCCAACGGTTGTAATATTTGGAAAAATTTCATTTGCAGCCTTATGAATGGCAATCTCGTAATCAGCCATAAGTTTCGTAGGTTGAAAATCGCGACAAAATTTGTTCTTAAAAATGGAAAACATCTTCCTATACGCTGCTGCAGTTCGTTTCGATAATAACGTCCATGCTATGGTCATGCCCTGAAATAAGAAATTAGTTGAAAAACAAGTATATTACAATTTATTTACTTTAATATGAAATAATTAAATATTATTAATGATTTTATTTAATATATATATAATGAATTATGTTCATACCCATGGTTGTGGGTTCCTAACAATTCTTAAAAAAATGTTACTTTTCCTAATATAATCTGAAAATTTCACCACTGTTTGGGAAAAGGGAAATATTTTGTTAGGAATCGTTAGGAACCCACAACACGGGTATTTATTACTATTTATAGATTAAGTATTCTGAAATTAACTGTGCAATTAATGAACTTCTAGAAACAAATTAGTCGATCAGAAGGCAGTATACGTCAGAAATTGAAGTACTTTTCATTATTTGCAAGCATTTTGAGCCGGTAAATATAAATCTGATTTAAGATTTTAACTCTCTTAAGAACAGTTTTTTAGTGTTTTTTTAATAAATGCAAAAATTACGCAAGATCATGCCATGCCATTGTTATGTTTAATATTTCTCGGTCTAATAGATTATATTTTTAATGCTTTGTAACCATAAAATCACAAAACTGAGATTAAAGGGCATAATCAACGCATCGTCAGATATGATCGGCAATTCTTATGAAATACAGGCGTTTAATAATCAAACTTGCACTCTTAGAAATGGGAAGACGCATATTGCATATGAATTAATTATTGTATTATTTTAAAAAATAATTTAATTATATTATACGAGTATGTATTACCTTTTACCTTTTGTTTTATTCGTGATTATAAGTTAAAATTACTTATCACAAGAATTGTAGACCATAAATATTTTTATGCAGAAAATCATAATCATAGAGTGTAAGAGACCAGACTGTATAAAGAAAATTTGATATTACATTACAACAAATTAGCAAATTATATTGAGCAGACTGGAGTGCAATGTATAAATCAGAATATAAAAAGCTCACATATGAAGAACACCTCAGGCTGCATATTTGAACGACGAAGTATACGCAGTAAACGCAAAATAATTTGAAATAATGTCTGTAAATTGGTGTTTTCGGTCTATATATACGGACGCAATATAATCCGATATGATACGATTTACAGTATTCCAAATTCTTTTTCACTGAATAAGTAGTTTTAAACATAGAGAATTGAAGTACTGAAAACTGAAAAAAATAACCAGTAGTAGGGCAGATAAGGGTTACAGCAGCGATCTTGACCGAACCAAACCTCATTCCAGACCTTCTGCCGCTACTTTCTTATAGGATATTGCTGTTAAAGTTTTACTTTTATTAGTACAAAGAATAAAACATAGAAAGACAATATTAAAGAGTCTAATACACAGGTTGGATTATAGAATCCTTGTGAAAATATGTTTCAAATTCTTCAAAAATTGAAGAAGCTGTAAATATTTTGTATTCCCATAAAGGAAAATAACTAAAGATGTTGTTAACAATAAATTTATTAATAAAAATTATTAGCAAATTTTAAGTTTACATAACTCGACATTCAAAAATCAAATCTATAATTACAAATAAAAATTAAAATTTCAAAATTAAATCGAAATTACTAAATAAAAAATAAATGCGCCAAGGTATTTTACTAAACTACCTTTGTCAACATTGATATTACTAAAATCTTTGATACAGCTAGTGCAAGTCCTTCCTATTGAAGTACTCTGTGCGTAGATGATCAAACTGCAATCTACCAACTGAATTTTTTAAACGTTTTTAAATAAAACACTATACTTAATTGAACTCAGAATATGTTTTAATATTTAAACTGAAAATTACAATTAAGACGCAAAGTGCCTCAAATCGAATCACCGGTAACTAAAAATTGATACATCCCATATTTTAGAGTGCGTTTTCAGAGTGTTAAGACAATATCAAAGCGCTAGAGTCACGGAGTTAGTGTCTTTGTAATTAGTATTGTTATTATATTAAATTAATATTTCTAAATACAATTATACGATTCTTTGATAATGGGAAAATGATTTCCATTATAAATATTGACATTTTATGAATGACAATTATCAGACGACCTGGATACGTTTTTTTCTCACATCAAAAACGAGTTAAGTTTCTGAGTTAATAATTTTTATCAAAAAAATTATTTTAATATCAATCAATATTTTCTAGAAGTGAGAAAATCGATTGGTACTTTTGAAATTGATTGATTTTCCTTCGTTTACATTTATTTTGAGATATCTGTAATGTCGGTAAACGCGGCTTTGACATTCTCTTAAGAATAAAAAATGAAAAACTATTACTAGTTAAATTAATTAATGTACATTGTATTTACGTACTTTATCTAGAAAAAGTATTTCTACTTTTATCAGGCCATAATTTAAATAAATATTGGAATTACATTTGTCCCTTTTGGTAAGGTATTATAATTATATGCAATTCCAAAAATGGTTAAAATAATGTCAATTCTATAGATATAGATACATACATATTGCTACATAGATTACTATAACTATGATAATTTTTATTCTATTTATTTATTTATAGTCTATTCATTTGTAATAAAACATCTTTCTTCTTGTATATAGCTGTCACAAATCTTAACTAATGGACTGTCTTTATTTAAAAGCTTAGATTAAATTATATTTACATTTATAAATATGTCATACATTTTTATTCCGTGTTAATTATGTCTCAAAATATTTGCAGCAAGTAGCAAAAATGTACAAATTATGATAAACGATTGTTAATTAAAATAATCTGTATCAATAATGAAACAAGTTGTACATATCACAATAATGTTTATTCAATTAAAACCAGAATCAAATATTTTTAATTCGTGTAACATTAATTGTAAAACAATATTACTATCAATTTCCAAATTTCATACAATTCTCATTAGTTTAACAAACAAACAAGTTTACTTTAAAAATGACAACTATCAATTTTTATATAACATTATGATAAATGGAAATTTATAGTATGTTTTCAGTACAGCTTATAAGTTATAATATGTAAATTTTATTTGCATTAAAATTTGAATAAAAAATGAACTATTTTACTATATGCTTCAATTCAAAGGTACTTTATTTTGTACATATTTGCGTATTTGCTTGCTTTAAAGTATTTCAAAGCTCGATGAAATACTTTATGGAATTTTTGGAAATGATTCGTTTGAACTGAATTATTATGTTAAGAAAAATTAATATATCCACTTATAATTATTCATTGTTTATATTAATTAATATTTAGAATAAATGTATTTTTTTTAATTTTCAAAAGGACTACATTTAATATTGTAATAAATAATGTTAAAAACTATTGTTATTTATACTTACATGGTCAGATTTTTCGGTCATAAATGTCACCAGTTGGTAAACATTGTCTATTTTCGGTTTAACTTTATATGTGGCATCTACATATAAAGTACTGTTCTGCATTTTAGCAATAAAATTTGGGTCTCCTATGACGACCATTTCGGCCCCATCATCGGCTTTGCCATATTCAATGTGAAGAGATCCTTCATTATAAGAAAGAAGTGATCTCCATTTATCGTCAGTAACGCTCAATTCTTGAAATTCACTTAAAGTTTTTGGCACTTTTGCAAGAAACTTTCTTCTCCACTTATTCATGGTACTTTCTATTTTTTTAAAACTTAGGAGTCGAGCTGCTTCCACATATCTGAAAACCAAAATAATGTTAGAATATATATAGAGAGAAAAAAAATTAGATCAGTATCGTAAACAATGCCGAAATAACATTGAAAAGGACAACAGAATATAAATATTCAAGGAAAAGAAAGATAAATGTAAGCTGTTTTCATTTTTCTTTTCTTTGGATTATAATGATATATTTTTTAAATTTATTTTCCATTTACAAATTTGAACTCCCATGTTCTTCCTCCGAGGCATCGATATGTTGTCCATTCTGTGAACAACAATTCAAGATATATTAACTTGATTTATCATCTATAAATGATTTTTAATTTTCTAATTAACAATGAATGCATGGGCTTTCAAATTAGTTTATTCTCTAAACACAGCATCTAATGAAGCATTATCATATTCTTACTAATTAACTAAAATGCATAATATGATATAGTGTTTGTATAAAATATGGAAAACATGTTTAACAAATTAGAGTCATTAAGTAAAGCCAGGTGACATTTTATGTTGATCTGAACAATTACTATCTAATGTATGAAAATATGAATTATAACAGTTCCAATTAAATCGTATAAATTGTGTATAAAATATGAATATGTGTCATTTTGTATATATTTTATTCTTTTTTAATGCTATTATTTTAAATATAAATAAAATTTGTCTTAAAAGTGTCTTAGAAATATTTGCAGAATATCCTTGACTTTTACAGTTTTGATACTTTTACACTAGAAACTCTTGCTTAAATAAGTATACAAAATTACTTGTAAAAGGCACACACATATTATTAGATAAAACATTACTTTTCGGCCATTATTGAATAACTTCTTAAAATAGATATTTATGCTACTGCTATTATGTTTTTATAATTCATATTAATTATCATATGATGCAATAAAATATAATTGTTAAATAGGCTCATTTGAGTTGACCATATCTTATAATTTATCGTATAAAATGACATTACTTACAATACACGAATTTTATTGTAAATTTTTTTGGCAGATTTACGGCTTCTATAGCATTCATCTTTCAATGCTTTTCTAAAAGCATCAACACCCACTTTAGTCATATCACTACAGTGATTGTGTTGTTTTAACAACTTAAATTGCATGTCGTTTATAATCTTCCCCGTCGCCTTACACTGCTTTTTGTAATGGAAACATCGTACATGTCTGAAAAATATGTGGTACATATACTACAAATATTATTAAAATTTTTATATTATATATAATTAGAATATCAAAGTTAAAAATATTTTGTATAAATTGATGAAATATAAATATGACTGTAAATTAAATTAGAATAATAAAAATATTGTAGAAATTAAAAGTTTAAATAATCTGAATTACTATATAAATATTTATACTCCATGTTTATTAAAAATCAATGGAAGGGTATAGAGGTCGTACACAGTAAATCTGTACACTATGAAGTTAGTGCACAGTATAAATATACAAAAATAATTCTGATTGGCTATACGCAAGACGTAAAAAAATTAACACCAATCATAATTAATTATGTATATTTATACTGTGTATAAGTTTACAGTGTACATATTTATCGTGTACAATATATATACCCTTCCAAATCAATAACATAACGCCTCCTTTAACTTTAACTTTAAATTTGCGTGACAGATTTTATAATTTAAGTTTACACTACTTCCTGGCAATTAAAAAATTAATTTTCAGATTATATTTACAATAATGTATAATATTAACATTAATTAGTTTTCAAATTATTTTCTTATTTAAATATTGTTTAAAATTTATTTCAAATATTATTAATGTTAAGTTATTTGCTAATAAAGAAATTCAAGAAAAAATAAATAAATCTGCGTAGCAATATAGAAAAGTTTAAATTATAGTTATATTCTTGCATCAGTATACAATTGAATCATATTTCCTTAATTTAGAAAACAAAAATAAAATATTGTAACATTAATTCGTTAATCTTTAAAATATATTTTTAAAAAAATGGGCATTTAATGAAATTGTGAAAAATATAAGAAACCAATGTATCAATTCATGCAAACAGATAATAAGCAAATTTTAATTAATATGAAAAAACAAATATTAAATAGATTCAATATTTGATGGTGTAAATATTGTTGAATCAGTTACTAAAACGATGTAAATAATTTAAATAAAACGTAATAAAAAATAATCTTTCTTTGTTTATGTTTTAATAGCCAAATAAAGGAAAGCAAAACAATGCATTCTTTTATTTTGTTTATGTATGTATATACATTTGGATGATTTGAAATATTAAACAAATAATTTGTTTAATTATATAATGTAAATAAAACACTGCTTATTAGGCGTACAAACAATCAAAAATAAGAAATTTAACTTACTCTGTTTCCCCAGACTTCTTTTTTCTTTGAACGTAGCAGTAGCCATTAATATAAATTCGATTGGCAATTCTTTCTATATTAGGGTTAGTACTGCCTAATTGATTATAATCTGGCATAATTGCAAGATTTATTAAAATTATATCTATGCACTTATTACACACTTATCACCTAAAAAATGTTTGTGGCACATATGTCGTTCCGATTGAAATTAACGCGAATTGTTAGCTTTCAGTGGCGCCAACTATACAGTACGACGCACTGAATTACGATAGTTTGAAAATTGTTGACAGTACTGATACCGCGTAAAAAGATATATACGAATATCTACGAACTGGACAAAAAATCTTAAGTTGTTTACAGTAATTTCAGTAAAACGTAGAGCATAATACAACTATGCTGTATTACAATTTAAAGAAAAATAAAATAAAGAAAGAGATAATTATAATTAAGTAATTAAAACGTTTGAATAACAGTTCACTAATTTTTTTATATTTATTTAAATTGTTGCAAGATTTATAATTTGAATGCTTACAAATTGTTTTGTAATTTTGTTTAAAAGTTTAAAAATTTTATATCAGTTTGTACATTTTAGTTAATATGTACTATATTTTTAATTAGTTAATCGTTGGTCCGTTTTCTCTAGTCAAACAATGAAGTTAGACAAAGAAAAAACATCTGCAAAATTATTTTAGAACATATTGCCGTTACCCACAGCGAGCACGGGAAAACAGTCGGAGTCACACAGTAGAAATAAACGTGTACTGCCATCTATTGTATATTCTGTAGCAATATATTTTCACCGTTAAAGTTGTTTATCTAAATAATAACATATTTATTGGTTGAAAAGTTATTTCTGGATAGATTTATCGTGGGATAAAATGAGTGTAAGATAAATTTACTATAGGATAAATTGAACGAGATTATAAAATTGCTTTTAGGGTAAAATGATTGTGAAGATAAATTTCATGTCGTATAAAATTCCTTTGGCATAAAAATACATTTGGATAAAATAAATGTAGGATAAATTAACAAGAGGAGAAATTTAACTAAATTATAAAATGGCAATTGGGATACAATAACAGTGGGCATAAATAGCATATAATATACAATTCTTATGGCATAAACATATATTGTGATAAAATTATTATCGGCTTAATTTAAAGTAGGATAATTTATTCGCGGGTATAAATTGCATCTTTGATAGAATGAGTGTGAGGATAAATTTCGTGCAATATAAAATTCTTGTAGCATAAAAGTACATTAAAATAAAAATATTGTAGGATATATTTACAGTAAAATAAATTGGACGAGAGTATAAATTGTTTTTAAGATAAAGTGAGTGCGAAGATAAAATGAGTGTGCTACACATTGCTTAATGGATAAAAATAGGTTAGGATAAAATGAGTGTAGGATAAATTTATAGTAGGATAAATTGTACGATGGTATAAACTGCTTGTATAATAAAATGAGTGTGGGGATGAAATGAGTGTGGTATAAATGGCGCAATGGATGAAAATAGGTTAGGATAAAACAAAGGTAAGATAAGTTTTCCGAGGGATAAATTGATTTAGGTTATAAAGTTGGTTTTGGGGTAAAATGTGCATGGGTATAAAGTGCGTGTGATATAAAATGCTTTAATGATAAAAATACGTTAGCATAAAATGAACGTAGGATACATTTTTCGTAGGATATATTTATCAGGCGTATAACATTATTATTCAGATAAAATAAGTTTAAAGATAATATGAGTGTGGTATAAAATGCTTCATGGATAAAAATTGATTCGGATAAAATAAATGTAGGAGAAATTTATAGCAGGATAAATTGAACAAGAGTATAAAATTGTTTTTGGATAAAATGAGTGTGGGGATAAAAAGCGTGTGATATAAAATTATTGGCAGATAAAAATACTACGCGATATAATACGTGTTAAGATAACTTTACTGAGAGATAAAAGAGATACGCCCCGAAATGTATACTACGTCTAATAACATTAGAACTATGTTTTCATTTAAATTGTATTATTTTATATACAAAAATGAATGTGATACAATGAAAATATATCAAATTAAAATTTGGGTCTCTTCTGGAAACTCAATCTGGAAGATCAAGAAGAAAACATATTTTCTTCTTGATCTTTAATATAAAACAACGCTATGATACTTGCTAGAAATACTTATTTACGACTTAGACTAGACACGTATTTTTACGATAAAAAAGTCGATCCCGTAATGTATCAT
>JABFPY010000093.1:0-12915 GCA_022817165.1 Phoenoteleia sp. ZL-2020 | reverse complement strand
TGCGATATTGTTACTACTGTTCCCAAGGTAATCAGAACGTCAGCCATTAGCGATAGATCTGATAAAATGGAAAGTAGTAAAGCGTCTGCCACTTGCGATATTGTTACTACTGTTCCCAAGGTAATCAGAACGTCAGCCATTAGCGATAGATCTGATAAAATGGAAAGTAGTAAAGCGTCTGCCACTTGCGATATTGTTACTACTGTTCCCAAGGTAATCAGAACGTCAGCCATTAGCGATAGATCTGATAAAATGGAAAGTAGTAAAGCGTCTGCCACTTGCGATATTATTACTACTGTTCCTAATGTAATCATAACGTCAGCCGTCAGCGATAGATCTGATAAAATGGAAAGTAGTAAAGCGTCTGCCACTTGCGATATTGTTACTACTGTTCCTAAGGTAATCAGAACGTCAGCCATCAGCGATAGATCTGATAAAATGGAAAGTAGTAAAACGTCTGCCACTTGCGATATTGTTACTACTCTTCCTAAGGTAATCAGAACGTCAGCCATTAGCGATAGAACCGATAAATTGGAAAGTAGTAAAGCGTCTGCCACTTGCGATATTATTACTACTGTTCCTAATGTTATCATAACGTCAGCCGTCAGCGATAGATCTGATAAAATGGAAAGTAGTAACACGTCTGCCACTTGCGATATTGTTACTACTGTTCCTAAGGTAATCAGAACGTCAGCCATCAGCGATAGATCTGATAAAATGGAAAATAGTAAAACGTCTGCCACTTGCGATATTGTTACTACTGTTCCTAAGGTAATCAGAACGTCAGCCATCAGCGATAGATCTGATAAAATGGGAAGTAGTAAAACGTCTGCCACTTGCGATATTGTTACTACTGTTCCTAAGGTAATCAGAACGTCAGCCATTAGCGATAGATCTGATAAAATAGAAAGTAGCGAAGCGTCTGTCACTCGCGATATTGTTACTACTGTTCCCAAGGTAAACAGAACGTCAGCCATTAGCAATAGTTCTGATAATACAAAAAACAGTAAAACATCTGCCATTACTGATGTTCGAACTGCTTTTTTCGAAGAAATTATAACGTCAGCAATTAGCGATACAACTCATATAACTATTAGTAATTCCAGTGAAAGAATATCTGTTGATGTTAATAATCACTTGTATAAACAGGGAATACATGTATTAGATCAAGGAGATTTAAATGTAGTTTTAAATAGTTGTCAGTTAAATGATAAACATATTCAGAAATTTAACGAAATACTTAAAAGTATTTCAACTTATAAGCCACGTGGATCGTATCTTGTGCAAAGACCGTGGCTAATCAAGCCTGTAAATGTAAATGAGAAGCACATAGAAACTTTGCATAGCTATGATGGCGAAACTGCTGTCGATTGCGGTCATTGGATTTGTAGTTATTACGATGGTAAAGATGTGTTTATATATGATTCGTTAAATTCTCAGCGATTGCATGAACACCACAAAATTTATTTGCAACATTTATACCCATTTTTTCATTCACTTGAAAATATAGTTAAGTTTCCACGAGTTCAATATCAACGTAATGGTGTAGATTGTGGTGTGATTGCCATTTCGTTTGCAATATCGTTGTATTTCAATATTCCCCCGGAAAAAGTTGAATACGTTAATTGTTTAATGCGGTTACACTTACATAAAATATTTTCAACACATGTTATAGAACATTTTCCTATTAATAATATTAATAAATTTTATGTCAATCGAATATTCGATAATTCCCAAATAAAATTAGTAAAACGTAAAAACAAAGATCATTTTGTCGAAAGTAAAAGAATGAAAACTAGTAATACCTTGGAATTAAGAACATCTAACTTAAAACGGACGTACGATGAGTTGGATATGTTAAATCATACAAATAAAAATAAAATAATGAAAATAGACTGTATGAGTGAAAAGAGGATAACAGTGAGTGCTGAAAGTTTAAAACCAAAAGACCGAGATCGTGCAAAAAAGTATTATGAAAATAATAAAGCAAAAGTTCGACAAAGACAAAATGAACAATATAAAAATAAAAAATTGAATATTATCCCGAAAACAGTAGATAATAATTGTACTGAAATTACAGATTATATAAAATTAGCTAAATTGGAGGAAGAATATATAAGAAATCTTGCGAATGCTCTTCAACATAAATCCGTAGAAGAAAATAGGTTAGAAGCTGAAAGGCTTATAAAATGGTGTCTCAGCGCAAGAAAAAATATACATAACAAATTAAAACAAACATTGCATTTATTAAAAATAAAATGTGAAGTTTCAGTGTCACGGTTTGAAAATTTTCTTTCTGATTTTCATAGGGATGGAGCTATCACAGCTATATGTGGTTATTCCATGCATTGTCAATCATCAGAAGCATATTATTATGAAACTTCATATAATGTGTTAAATTCCTCTGTTTTAACTATTATCATGAATTTAACAGGAAAAAGTATTAATGTAATGCCGCTGATCAAATCGAAATCAAAAGTTCAATGGCAATGCTCCGATTTATGTAAAACTAATAACTATGATGTATTAAAAGATTTAATAAAATTATATAAAACAATTGTAAAATGTTCGTTACTTCAGGCTTACAAATATATTAGTGACTTTTCCCTGTGTACTAATAACTATGCTAACAATAAATTAGGACATTCATTACACTGTTATATAAATTATAAATCATGCAATGCAAAAATGTTATGTTTGGATATTTTATCACCGCATTTTCCAGAAGTTCGATACATAAAAAGATTAATTTACAAATTTATGAATATAAAAAAACAATTAAAAGCTCTAGATTCAGCTATGGATAATGGTGATGTTGAATTTATTCAACAAATAGTTTATGATGCAAAAAAAAATGTTACGTCATTTCCGGGAACAGAAATGGATGTAAATTTATTATTGAATGAAGATTATATAAAATCCACATATTTCCGCTCATTCAAAGCGTTGAAGAAACAAATTCTTGATACTCCTAATCTTCCTTGTTTATCATGTGAAAAACTGTGTTTCAAAAGAGAAGTGACGAGTTTTAAAATAACCGAAAGTCATGATTATGACAGCCAACAGATTTGGATCGATTTAATGCATTATCATAAAGAATCTGTAGGATCTACTTTATATATATGTCTATTTTGTTATAAAAAACTTGGCAAAAATGTCATGCCTCCCACATGTGTCTTAAATAAACTGGATGTTCTACCTATCCCCCAAGTAATTGAAGAATTGGATGGGTATGAAAAAATGTTTATTCAACGAGCAAAGGCGTTTCAAACAGTTCAAAGAAAAAGTACAGTTTCGAAAAAAAAAATCCCACCTAAACATCAAATACCAAAAGTGAAGGGAACCACATTTCATCTTCCATTACCATTAGAGGAAACATTAAAAAAAGTGTGTCCTCCAGATGCACCTATAAATTCGAATCATGAATTTTATATTTTAGTACGTGGAATTCCAACTAAGTCAAATATTGTTTGGGAAAATTTAGTTAATCTAAAAAAAATTTACAGTGCTTTACAATGGTTGAAAAAAAAAAATTATTTATATTCTGAAATAAAATTACCCAACCATTATTTAGATTTACTTAATATAAAATTACCTGATGTGGAATATCAGGATTTTACTAATGATCAACCAAACGATGATGAAGACACTTCTAAAGATAATATACAAATTAATGATGAACCTAAATCTGATATACAACAAAATAAAAATAAAAAAATATTCAGAAACAAAAATCTGAGTGAAAAACATGATGCATTTGTAACTTTAATGTCTGAATCAGATTCATACTACGAACAATTCACTATACATCTTATGCACGAAAAAAAAATTAAAGCAACTGATACAGCTTTATACCAGATGGTGAAAATTTTGGATATTCCATTAGATAATCGAACTAAAGATTTGGACTTGAAATGTTTTCCTGATTTGTACCCATACGGCAAGCATGGTCAAAATGAAAATAGAGAAACGCGTATAACTGATTTCAATTTTATCAAGCGTCAATTATTATCTAAACACCCTCAATTCCGAACAAACATTCAATATATCTTCTTTTTATTGAATAATCATATTATACGCCAATTGAGCGCAGGAATTTTCTCAAAATTAAATATTACAAATCCACGTGAAAAAAATATTGCAGAAACTTATCTTAAAAAGTTGAATAATCTCGAACTAGAGTCTGATTTAAGTACAATATTTTCACGAATACGCAATTCTGCGCAATTTTGGAAGTATCCAAAAAATGACTGGCTATGTATGACTCGTTATTACGGATCTCCTACTTGGTTCCTTACTTTAAGCCCTAGTGAGTTTGAATGGCAAGATTTATTGTTATTTTTACGTTCGGTAAATGGACCATCTGCCGAAAAAAAAAATATTAATGAATTGATTGCTATGGATCCCGTATCAACTTCAAGATACATTGATAACGTTTTTCGAGGTATGTTGGATTTCATCTGTTCTACAGACAATCCAATCGGTGAAGTTGAACATTATTTTTGGCGTCGTGAATATCAAACGAGAGGTACACAACATTTCCATTTGCTCGTATGGATTAAAAATGCTCCAGTAATAGGAAAATCTACGAATGAAGAGATTATGTCATTTGTGCAGAAGTATGTAACTTGTAGAATTCCACCTAAAAATATTTCACCTACACTGCATCACAATGTGGATAAATTTCAACGTCATAAACATAACGATTACTGTTTGCGTATTAAGAGCACTTCCAAAGGATTCCGTCATGTCTGTAGATTCGGTTTCCCACGATCCGTTACAGATAACATGGTTATAAGAGATGTTGCATTTTCAATTGCAGAACGAAAAAAATTAAAATCTAAAAGTCGTTTATATGATTTGCCACGAAAAAAAGATGAAGAATTTATTAATGATTACAATCCTGTCTTACTTACTGCTTGGAACGGTAATATGGATATTCAATTCATTGGTGAAAAGTCCAACTTTATTGTCAATTATCTTACCAAATACGTTGTCAAGGCAGAAAAAAGTAATGACTCAGATACTTTTGATGTTATTAACTCAAATAAGTCATTATCTAGTACTCTGTGGAATGTTGGAATGCGTATGTTAAATCATCGTGAATGTGGTGCACTTGAAGCTGCAGACACACTTATTGGTATTCCTTTGTATGGTACAGATTCTAAAACTACAGTTCGATGGTTAGATGTAAATATTATAAGAAATAGAAGAGTAAAATCGAAAGCCGAAATTGAATTATTAGATAATGATTCAGAAGACATTTTTTTTCCGTCATTCATTGATACATATTACCCAAATAGACCACAGTGTTTGGAATCTTTAAATTTATATGAATTCGCTAGATGGTATGATACTTCTAAAACTAAACCACTTAGTGATAGAATTGAGTGTTATAAGATAAGCAATGCAGTCTTTTTAAAGAAAAGAAAACGTCCTTATTTAATAAATCATTATCAACACAACGTTTACTTGGAAGCCGAAAAATATTATTTTGCTCTTTTATTATTATTCAAACCATGGAGAAATATTGTAGAGTTACGAGGTGATTATGAGAATTATGTTACCGCTTTCTTGTCGATTCAGCCGCAACTTGACATGGCTACAGAATATCATAAACAACTTCAAAATAATCAAAAGAATTTTGAAGATATGAAAATTGAAATAGAAAAATATATGGAAAAAACGGTAGAACCTAAAAAAGAAAATTGTAATCAATTCGATAATAATGATGATTATCCCGACGATTGTGTTCCAATGGTAATTGGCGATGTTATGAAAGATATCATAGATGTAGCAAACAAATACGAAGATGAAAATGTTGAAGATATGATTCCAACATTGAATACAGATCAAAGACGGGTCTTCGATAATGTTGTGACTTCATTATCTTCTGGAAATAACCCTATACGAGTATACATTAGTGGCGAAGGGGGCACAGGAAAAAGTTTTTTAATAAAAACAATTCGGTGCTGGACAAAACAAGTTTTAGGTAAAGAAACTGTTGTTTCGGCACCAACTGGTATATCAGCTTTTAACATAGATGGCTTGACAATACACAGACTGTTTCAGCTTCCTGTTGAACATGGATCTACTGCAAAGTATTCTCCTCTTTCAGATGCATCTTTAAAGATCATCCGAGAACAATTAAAAAATGTTTCTTTGATTATCATTGACGAAGTATCTATGATATCAAATGTTGTTTTGCTATATATACATTTAAGATTAACAGAAATATATAATACTGAAGATGAAGACAACGGATGGTTTGGAAAGAAACACATGTTACTATTTGGTGATATGTTACAACTTCCACCTGTACATGAAGAACCACCATTTTGTAGTATTTCCAAATCGAAGTGTGAGAAATATATTGGATCTATAGGTGCTGCTGATCTTTGGTCAAAATTTATATATGATGAGCTCACAATTAATATGAGACAACATGGAGATTCTACGTACCGCGACGTCTTGCAGAATATTCGTATAGGAATTATAACAACTAAAGATATTACAGTTTTACAAAAGAGGCAAATTGAGTTGCAGGGTTCAGACCATAACGATAGATTACAATATCTTTGTAATTATATTGAAACATTACCACGAAATACAGTATGCTTGCTTCCAACATGTGCTCAATGTGAATCGCTTAATTCTGCGATGTTATCTCGCATATCATCCAAAGAAATCAGATTAATTGCAAACGATATAACTGACTGTACACCTTATTTAAAAAATAAAGCTTTGAAGTTATTGGAACGGTGTGAAGACGATACTTCGCGAACAGCTGGGCTTGCAAAGGTTATTATTGTTAAAATCGGAGCAAAAATAATGATCAGAAGAAATATTGATATCGCTTTAGGACTTGTCAATGGTGCGATAGCTACAATCAAATCCGTTAAATTTAGCATTGAAAATGTAAATTATGTTGAAAAAATAATTATTCAATTGAATGATGGTACTGAGCATACTTTAGAGCGTTGTAAAGTTAAATTTAAAATAATGAATAATGCATCCGTAATTAGACAACAATTTCCCATTGCTTTAAGTTATGGTATAACGATTCATAAAAGCCAAGGTCTGAGTTTGCAACATGCAGTTATAGAAGTTGGAAATTCAATTTTCAGTTGTGGTCAAACTTATGTAGCACTTTCTAGAGTCACCTCTCTTGATGGGTTGTACTTAATTAATTTTGATCCTTATTCTGTTAAAGCTAATAATAATGCTATAATAGAATATAATCGATTACGAAAGAAATACAGACCCGACTTAGCAACATTTAACAACTCTCATCAAAATAATAATAGAAAAATACATGACATTCAGTGGACCATTCCTAATAAATACATGCAGTGTCAAATTCTTAAAGATTCTGTGTGTTTGGAAGAATGGCCAATACGCGGTTTACCAAATGTAGATGGCTTATCATGTTATGCAAATTCAATTATACAGTGCCTCTTACATTGTTGTTCAATAAGAAAAAACTTAGTAATTTAGAACCCAACCACTTAATACAAGCAATGATACATAACTATGCTTCCAGACAAAAGTTCGATGTTCGAACAGTACGCAATTATATTGATAATAAATATCAAGAACCTGAACAACAAGATGCAGCAGAATTTCTTACAGATTTCTGTAATAAAATAGATAACTTAGATAAAATTTTGCAACATCAAATGAATATTTATCGACAATGCCGTTCATGTAATTACACCATTGTTGATAATAATTCTAAGGATAATATTCTATATCTTACATTACCATACAACAGAAGAATATCATATAATCTTCAAAATATCATTGATTTTAATACTGGTAATTGGGTTAACTCTGGAGCATCATGCACAAATTGTAAGAAAGGTACTTTTTTAGAAAAATTAGAAATTACGGGCACAAGTAATATTCTCATATTAGTACTTAAACTTTATGAAAATAAAAACAATGATTGTGTAAAAATTAAGAATTTACTCATAAAACAAGTGCCTATGACAAAATTGGCAATAAATACTAGTAACTATACAATTAGTGCAGTTTTCCATATTGGAAATAATACTCAAAGCGGTCATTATACCTCCATCTTACGGAGTAATAAATCGAAATGGATTCTTGTTGACGACAATAAAGTTGAAATGACAAGGTGGCCTAGAAATTCCAAAAATTCCTATATATTTTTCTTAGAAAAAACTTCTTAATTAAGAATTTTAATTAAGAAAAATATTAAAAATTAGAAGGTATTTTAAGGTTCTTAGAATTTGTGATAAAGAACAGAGGTATAAATATATATACATCATTATAGATTTAGATCATGCAATCTTTTGTCAATGTGCAATATATTCGCGATATTTATCTAATTTATATTAGACTCTTTAAATTATTTCTTATATTATCATATTATTATGTAAATAATTAGTGAAATAATTTATGTGAATATATTATGTTGTGAGTTATATAATTTTAATATTACATAATAATAATAATAATAATAATAATGATAATGATAATGATAATAATAATAATAATAATAATAATAATACGCAGGGCAGCATAACATCAGCTGTCGGGGAGTGACGTCCCCGCGAACCCGAGTTAACAGCGCAGGGAAGCCGTGATACGGCAATGGTGGGTTGATCGCCACCACGTTATATGTTGTCTTGTCTTTAAAGGCGACCAACCTGATGACCATTGCGGTATTATGGCTACCAATACGCGCAGATCCCCATCTGACCGGCGTGCCCCTTCGGGGGTCGGATCACGCCAGAGCCGGGTCGATGGGGATACCGGTGTCGGCTCCAGTACTGTACCCGGACCCGAACCCACACGTCCGGAGTGGACGGACCAGCGGCGGAGTGATTTACTCCGATGCTATGAGGAAAGCCGAGCCCAGGGAAGAGGCTACATGTCGCGAATGCATGCAGCCTTTACAGCGCTGCATGCGGAGTTTCGGGACTTCACGCAACAAAATCTGCGTGATTACGCATCGCATCTCCTGAGGCAAGGCTTCAGTGCGCAAACCTCTGTAGAAATACAGAGAGAGGAGACAACACCAGCTGTCTCTCCACATCTATTGTTGGAGACCCCTCTACAGACGTTGCGCACTGGCGCCGAAATACAGGACAGAAGAAGGCCAATCCATCGTAAGGCCTTCTTCAAAAGTGACGAAATTCGACGAGCTAATCTCGGTCTTGAGGAACAACTCCATGAGGATATCACCCTGTCGGAAATTGTAGAATTGGTCTACGCGTCGGCCCTTGGTCTGATTCGCCCTCACAACCTTCGTACGAGTGGGGATACGAAAAAGACTAAGGAGTTACGACGTATAGATCAAAATATTAAGGTGGCCAGGAGGCTGGCGTCCCGCATTAAGTGTGTGATAGACTATATGGATAAAGGCAGGAAATTTACTGCCAAAATTAGAAGATTCGCTAAACAACTGCGAGAGTCTTATCACACACTGAACAAGGGCAAGCTTCTTGTGCTGAAAGAGCAAGCCCTTGGAAAGGTGAGGGCGTTTGCCTCCATCAGGAGGCGGATCGTCAGGCGGATGAGATGTATCGTCGAGAACAGAACGTTCAAGACGAATCCATCTCGTCTGTTTGCCGATAAGTCTCCTGAGGCAGCAAATCCGCCAGGCCCGGACAGGGTTGAATCCTATTGGAGGGACATTTACGAGACCGAGAAGGACATTAATGCAGACACTCCAGGTATGCAGGCACTCATACGTTTGTCTTCACGATTGATAATAAACGATGAGGAGTGTCCACCAATCACATCAGATGAAGTGAAAAATGCACTGACGGGAACAAAGAACTTTTCAGCTCCGGGGCCAGATGGAATTAACAACTTTTGGTGGAAAAAATTTTCTTCAGTACACCAACATCTGGCCCAACATTTCAACAAGTTTTTGAAACAGGAGCAACCCGTCCCTGCGTGGTTGGTGGAAGGGCGCACAGTATTAATACCGAAAAAGGGAGACCTATCTCAGCCCCAAAACTATAGACCGGTGACATGCCTCAACAATCTCTACAAAATTTTGACAAAAATTTTGAATAGCAGATTGTTGGGGACTATTGAACCGGTCTGGCGAGAAATATATGAACAAAGGGGAACGAGAAAAGGATCGTCAGGTTGCCGCGAGAACCTGCTGATTGACAGAACTATCTGTCAAGATGCAGTGTTTTATAAGCGCAACCTGTCGATGGCCTGGATCGATTACCGCAAGGCGTTTGACACAACATCTCACGCGATGTTGATACATTTGCTCAGGCGCCTTGGCGTTCATAACAACATAGTGAGATGTATAGCTGAGTTAATGTCACTCTGGAAAACTAAATTTACCATAACATCTGGTCGATTAAAAGTGGTCACCAACGCGGTTTCATACCGCAGAGGTGTATTCCAGGGTGACTCACTCAGCCCATTACTTTTTTGCATCTCACTATTTCCCCTATCTCTCGCCCTCCGGGAAACTCGGGGATACAGATGCGGCCGTCCAAACTACCGAGAGCATAAAGTCACCCATATATTATATATGGACGACCTTAAGATCTACGCTCCCGGAGAAAGAGAACTCCAACAATCTCTGAAGGCGGTCGAACAATTTTCCCGAGATACCGGAATGGAGCTGGGATACGATAAGTGCGCTCTCCTGCATATCAGAAGAGGACGCGCAAGCGAGACTGGTGAGAGTTTCGAGCTCGTTGATGGAAGTGTCATTCGCCATCTAGACACCGGAGAAACCTATCAGTACTTGGGCGTGCAACAACGGCACGTCCAAGATACAGATACAGTTAAAAAGGTTCTCCGCGGCAAGTATGTGCGGCTTTTGAGAAAAATCTGGTCCTCGGAATTGTCCGGGGATAACAAAGTAGCCGCAACTAACATGCTTGCCGTTCCGCTGGTACTTTATACTTTCGGAGCAATAAAATGGACCAGAAACGAGCTCAAGGAACTCGACACCAAAACTCGCCGGGTGATGACAGGAGAGAGGAGTCATCACCCAAAAGCGTCCGTCCCCCGTATATACCTTCCACGAGATCAAGGAGGAAGGGGGCTTCTTAACATGGAGTGTCTTCATGACAGAGTGGTCTTAAGTACATCTCACACAATAGCGAGAAGTGAGGATCCCCTGCTGCGCATAGTACACCACCATGAATGCGCAGCGAACGGAGCATTTCTTTATAATGCGGCAGAAATGGCAGCATTGAACCTCGGTCTTGATTTCGATCCCCGCGATGATCGGGAGAGGAATGGGAATATTCTCTCTCTCGATCATCAAAGTTTAAAAACCTGCATCAAATCAGCAGAGGAAGCTGAATGTTTTGAACAACACATTGGCAAAGTACTCCACGGTCACTTCTACAGGATCGTGGAGGAAAAGAAATTATCTAAGACCTTAACATTCGGCTTCTTAAAGTCAGCGGGATTGAAGTCCGAGACTGAGGGTTACATTTTTGCTTGCCAGGATGGTGTCGTTAATACACTCGAGCGCCGCCGTGTCTGGGATAATACGATTGTCGACACGAGATGTCGGCAATGTAAACAACATCCTGAGACCGTCATCCACCTTTTGAGCGCATGCCCAAAATTGGCGGTCTCCTCGTATATCTACAGACACAATGCGGCGTTGAGGGTCATTTATTACCACCTACGACACCATTATAGTATTGACGCCCATCCTGTTCTGCCGTATTCTCCCGGGGATATTGAGTCCGTTGTGGAAAATGGGAAGTGCAAAATATTTTGGAACTTCCCCATAGCAACCACCCGGCAAATAACAGCCAATAAGCCGGACATCGTCCTCTTCGACAAAGAAACGACGACCATCTTCGTTATCGAATTTTCAGCTCCGGCTGAAAAAAATATTTTGATCAAAGAGGACGAAAAGCGGACGAAATACCAAGACCTCCTTTTTGAACTACGTGAGATGTACAAAGGCTACACTGTCAAGCTCGTTGTCCTGTTGATCGGCGCAATGGGAGGGATCCGAGATAATTTCCATCGAGAACTGCGAAGCATACCGGCTTGTCGGGAGCAATACAAATTGCTGACAAGCCGAATGCAAAAGGCAATAATCTTAGGATCCCTCCGTCTACTCCGGACGTGTGGAGTTTCGGATGAAATTCACTGAAAAACTTTAACGACATCAGCCCGGCGGCTCACCTTGACAGTGTCAGGCGCCGCCGGAAGAATTTAACGGTATGCTTTGGGACGTCGTGATTCGCCAGCGCCAATCTCCTTTTTAGGTGATTGGCAAAACCGCTGGCGACACGGCGTCGTTTCTAAATTTAAAAAAAAAAAAATAATAATAATACTTTACTTTATTGTTTCATACAAAAGAACAATACAAAACAAAAGGACAGTCACAGCTCAAACTTTAACAGACTGCTAAAAAATTTAGTTCTGTTTGTGAAAAATAATATACTATTTTTGGGAATATTTTTCGTAAAAATAAATCAGTAACATTCTTTTATATGTAAAGAAAATGTTATATTTTTGGGAGCAAAGGCGACTGAATATAATACACTACATCAACCATATAATACAATGGTTAACCTATAAACATAAGAAAGAGACAATTTAATGATGTCATAATATATTTGAGTTACACCAATTTTTATATTTTATTCAAATTATTGTAATTCTGAAGAGGGAATATGTTAAGCAGAAACGTAAATGTAATTTCTTTTTTTTTTTTGAAAAAGCTTTTTTCAAACAAAAAAAATTTCCTAACATAAAAAGAACAAATAAATATTATAATAACTAATGAATGTGATACAATTTTTCCGACAACATTTTTTATTGCTTCATTATTGTGAGGTTATATTAATAAATGTTATATAGTATTTTATACTATATTTCATTTTCAGGCACTTATACCCAACAGCCAGAAATCAATTCAATTCAATTGTATTC
>JABFPY010000092.1:0-12979 GCA_022817165.1 Phoenoteleia sp. ZL-2020 | reverse complement strand
ACCGACTATGAGAATGCATTGCATTTGGCATTTCAGAATATTTATCCAAATGCAGAACAAATTAGGTGTTATTTTCATTATTGTCAGGTTTGTTATATATATACAGTTAGTCGTCAGATTAAAAACATTTTGTTGTATTCACAAAATATAATTTGTGAATACAATATTGTTATTTAAAATAAATTATATTGTTCTACATGCAATATAATTTTATTAAATGAACAAATACGTTTTGTTAACATATTTTCTTAAATCAAAACGATGTTATATTAAATTAGCAAAATTATATTGTACTAAATAATGTCACAAAATTACATAATTGATTTGTTGAATCAATAAGATAATTCATTCTTAAAAGACGCAGCGCAACATGAAGTTAGCAGAGGTGATAGGAAATGCGCACGCATCATCATGCAACTAATTTCATTTTCATTCAATTTTCAATTTAAGATTGTCATTTCTGTTTGAATCTTATTAAATCCATTCTTTATTAATATTAAATTAAATGGATTTTTATATTTAATTATATATTTTAATATATTAAATAAATTATAAATAATAAATAATTAATATAATTATTGATGCAATAATTTAATTTTTATTTCAATTTACATTAAGATTTTGAAAAAAATAAATGTAATACAGTTTAAATTAATTAGTGAAGAGTTGGAAACAGATAAATGTAATAATTAATGTTTTTAAAAAATAAATAAAAATTTAAATATATTATTTTAAAATAAAACTATTGTGATCTACATTACCGACGACTTTTCAATTATATTCAAAAAATATCCGTCATGTTGTGTTTGTAAAAATGTCGCGTTAGTCGTTCAAATTTAATTTCTACCATTTTCGATCTAGCCGTTGAACAGTGTACAGTGCAAATTTTGAGAAGAGAGAAGATACAAATTGTGTTGTGTGCGTTTCCCGATTTTTTCATCAAAAATCAGCAGAAAATCATGGCATCCAGCTTTGAATTGTCCAGTGACGAAGACATTAATTCTATACGAGTTGGAGATCGAACAGTGTAAGACATATTTTTATCTTAATTGTTAAATTAAAAAATATTTCGTTATTTGAGGTTCTGATAGCAGCACGTGTTTATTTAAATTTTATTTTTTTACACATTAATTTCTAAAGTTTTTTACAAGAATGTAATAATTGTTTTATAATAAAAAACATTTTTAATAATTTTACATTTTCTTATAAATAAATATAAATAATAAATAAATTTATTATTTAGCAATTGTATATGTTATGTATATGTATTTTTAAAGCAGTTTTTTTTACAATAATTTTTAATAAAATTAATATTTCTCAATAATTTCTGTCATTTACTAAATTTTTATTTTCAGATTATTTTAGCAATGTGTAATGATTCTTCATGTATTTTTATGTATATATATTTTTTTAACGTTTTTTTTACAAAAACATTTACATTTTTTATAATAAAAAAATATAGTGATATTTCTTAATGAAGTATGTTTGTTATATTTAATCTATTTTTATTTTAGGTTTTTGTATAGCACGTGTTTCTTTATGTACATTTTTTTATAAAGCTTTTTACAGAATATGTATTTTCTTTTTATAATAAGAAACCTTTTTAATATTTAACATTTATATTTTCTTATTTAATAAATAAAAAAATAATAATTTTTAACTTATTAATAAATGTTTATTTTCAGGTTATGTTAGTTTGTGTTTTATTTGCGTATATTATGTACATGAATGTATTTTTTAAACTATGTTTTATTTTTATTATTATTTAATTATTAATTTTTATTGTAGGTTATGTTAGCACGTGTATTATTTGCCTAATATTTATGTTTAAAAAATGTAAATATAAAAAATAAAGAATAGCTGCATACCTATTTTATCATATATTTCAACACTTTTTTTAAATTTTGAATTGTATTTGTTTTATTTTTACTTAAATTTATTTTTTATTTACAGTGAAATTGTAGCATTCGTTGAGACAGTCCATGCTCCGGTTACTGTTGGCAAAAATAAAAAATACGAAGTTTTTAAATTTATGCTCTCTAACAAGGAGCACAAATTGATACAATGCAACACTTGGGACACTGATATCCCTGCAGTTCGTCAGAATATTAAAGAAGGCGTTGTAAGATTAATATTTTTATTGTATAAATATTAATTTTTTTATTTGAAAATTTGGGTTTGATAAATTAAAAAAATCATTCGTTTTTCATAGATTGTACACATCAATGGAGCTTGGGCGAATTTGGCAGATCCGCAGTGGAATCGGGGCAACGTTCCATTTGAGCTGACCATGAAAGAATGCACCGAAATTACAGCTCTTGAAAAAGAAGAAAAAGAAGAAAATAAAAATTCCATGGACATAGTAGATACCCCACTGGAGGTTACTCTAGAAGATTTTGCCAATTATATTGGCAAATGCATTAGTAATTAAAAAATGTTTTAATATTTAAACATCAAATTATTATAATTATTTTTATATTATTTATTCATTTTATTTTATGAATGTTTAGGTTTTGTGGCACATTTAAAGACCAATTTTCAACTGTTTTCACAAAAGTCGTATGCCACATATGGATGTGCAGCAGTCGCTGATAAAGATTACAAACTTGAAGTTCGAGTTGCTCAATTCACGAAAATGACAAATTTATGTGTTGGGGATAAATTAAAATTAACCGGAATTGCTAAAGAAGAAATTGGTAAGAAATATTACTTTATCTCTGAATTAATTATATTGTTTGTTTATATATTGTTTGTATTTATATTTGTTGTTATGTTTTTAAATTATCTGTTTTAATGATAAATTTGTTTTCAGACAAATATCAAAACAAAAGACTTTATTTACAAGTCGAAAATACTTCGTTCATTGAAGTGCTGCCAGGTGAACGTAAAGGATTCCAGCAGATGATAAAAGCAATTAAGACTCCCAGTATTAAAAGAAAAATGTCTGAAGACAACAAAGAGAACTTACCCGCTACTTCGAAAGGTTTAAAGGTTTTGAATAAATTTTAATTAAATGTTAAACAATTGAACATTTTTTTTCGAAATAATGTTTTATTATATATTATTGAATTTTACTGTAAACCTTTATTAATAGATTTTTTATTGTGTGTTTGTTGCAGAAAACTAAACCATAAGGAACAAATAAGGGACAACAGAAAAACAAAAGAAATCGTTTCTTTTATTTATTCAAAATATTATAATTGAAACCAAATTGTTATGATCTCGATCGAAAAATAGTTTTATTTTATAATTATTAATATTATAACAAGATTGCTCGGTAAAGACTTAAATTTAAAGACTGATTATATTTATTTATTAATATAAAAAAATAGATGTATGATTATATATTATGATTGTTGTAATGATTATATATTATGATTGTTTTGTAATTTTTTAATAAAATGTAAAAATATGAATTCTATTATTTATTTATTTCAAAAAACTAATTAAATTTTTATTATACTAATTTTTATTACGGACAATACTTTAATTTTGAATTGTTAACGTTTAATTGTTTGAAAAACTTTTTATATTAAATAATTTTATTAAAATTGATATAATTTAATTAAATTAAAAAATATTATAATATGCAAAAAATTATAAAATTCAAAATTATATACAAAATTACTCATTTCTATTTTTAAAATTAAATTTAAAAGTTCAAAATCATATCCAAATTTAAATTGTAATAATTATTCCAAATTCAAAATCAAATAATATATTTAAAAATCAAATTGAAATATTCCAACCATATCCAAAATCAAATACAAAATTTAAATCCAAAAATTAAACGAAATCAAAGTCCACATTCAAAATCATATCCTAAATTAAATGTAACAAATCAAATTCATAGAAAAAATTTTAATTTGTGTCCAAAATTTAAAAAAAAAAAACGAAAATCCAATATAATATTCAAATACAAAAACAAAAATTAAAGCCGTAGCCATAATCAAATCACATCAGAAATACAAAATTAAAATTATATCCAAAATTGAAAATCCAAATAAAATCCACAATACAAAAGTAATTTTATATATTCAAAATTAAAAAAAAAACGGAATCAAATAATCAAACAAAATATTCAAATTCAAAAATCGAAATTTTATCTAAAATTAAAAAATCAACTCTATATACAAAAATTAAAATCAAATATATATATAAACTTTACACACAAAAACTTCCTTATCCAATGTTCAAAATTAAAGCTATATCCAAAATAAAAATCAAATATAAAAAAATTAAAAAAATAAATTCAAATTCAAAATATAAAATGCAATATAGTAACAATTTAGTTCCTTATTTAGTGTCATTTCATGTGTACCAACAAAATGAGTATGGTTCCTTATTTTCACGATCGGTGTATACATCTCGAATTTGATCATTTAATTGCAAATGTCTATTTATTTGTTTAGACATATTTACAAGTAATTATCGGTACAAAACAAAAACAAAAATAGTTGAAAGTTCCAGTAAAATTGAAAAAAATTATATTTTATTAAATTAATAAACAAAATTAATTTATATTAAAAAATATTGCTTCGACGTGAAAAGGTATGCTTATTAACAGTATTACAATTATTTTAGGTTATCAATATGATACATTTTTTGAGATCTGTCTATATTTTTCTGAATACAAAAATGCAATGAGAGTTGCATTTCATTACTTTTCAATTTAGTTTAATAATTAAAAAATAACTGCTTAGTTTATATACAATAGATTTAATAATTCAATTTAAAACATTATAAAGTATTTTAAAATAAATTTATTCTATGTCTGTTTTTTTTATGTTATTAAATGTATATTATCATATAATATAATACTAAATTATTTTATATTAATTAATTAATTACCAGGGACCCCATTTATGAAATTGTGGTATGCTAGCACGACAGTTTTCTCAACGTAACATCACTTCTTCCTTGAAGAAGTGATCTTCTCCTTGCTTTTGCTGTCAAAGTACAACGAAACCTATTGCTGTTTAATTGATGTGGATTTTTATTCATAGGTACATTTTTGCTGTTATTAATAAATAAATATTTTTAAATTTAAATATACACTGCAAAAAAAGTAATGCTAAGTAATAGAAAAAATTAGCAGAATGACATTTAAAATCTTCTATTTATTCTACTTTCTATTATGTTCCTGTTTTTGCAGGGTACTTATTTAAAATAGAATAATCAATTAACAATATTAATAATTTATTTTAACTTTTATTCTATATTAATTAATTATTTGTTTTTTTCAGGATCAGGATATTATAAATAACAAATATTTCGATAATTGGAAGAATGTAATATAAATTATTTTAAAATATCGTTTTGTAATTTTCATATAATACATAATTATAAAAAACATATAATTTATTATATTAATTATCCTTCATATTTATCCCCCAAATGTTGGACTATTTTGTTACTTATTCTTGACTAATTGAATATTTTGTTATTGAACATCATTGAACTTATTATTAAATATTACTGACTTCTTTATGATCGAACAAATAAAGTGAATATTTCAATACTTGAAATTAATGAAAATTTACACGTTGAACCAGTGATTTATATTTCTGAATGACATTAGACTTTTGAAAAACTGACTCAGTTGAACTTTTGAATTAATATATAGATTAAAACTAGACCAATTGAAAATAAAACGATTGAAACCCTGAAATTAATTGAATTAATTTATTTTTAGAAAAATAATAAATTCAAATGTAAAATACATTTTAGTTTTCTTATACAAAAAATTATATGTAATAAATATTTTAATAATTGTTATAACGAACATTTTTATAGTTTATTTTATTATTTTATTATATATTAAACAATTAAACAAAGTATTTAAATATGCCTCGAAGAAAAATTAAGAGATCTGAAGAGGAAGAAAAAGAATACAATGAATCAAAGAGAAAAAAACATTTGGAAAGTCAACATCGATATAAACTTAAGCAAAAACAAAAATATTGCAACAATCAAGCAGAACAAGATTTGTCTGCGCATCAATCTACCTCTGCACAACATCTTAATTCCAATACAAATAATCAGATTTCTCAATCTACTTTTGTTAATCATCTAACTCCTCACAATTCATCCAGCATCGGCACATCCCGTAGGACTATAACTGCTCAACGAAAAGGGTATGCAGATGCTAATGTGCATGATAAAGATATAAATGATATTATTGAACATTACATTGGTAAAATGAATGTACTATGTAAACACTGCAATGCTATTCATTTTATTTCTGAAAAGGTAAATGGCAGTCCCAATTCTTTTAATGACTGCTGTAATCATGGCAAGGTGTATTTAGATCCTCTACCCGATCCCCCTGAATACCTCCTTGCATTATTCGATGGAACTCATCCAAATTCATCAGAATTTTATAGTAACATACGATGTTACAATAATTCATTTGCCTTTGCTTCTTTCAATGCAAACTTGATTGATTTCAATGAAAGACGTCGTGGTCCGTTTTGCTTTAAGATTCAAGGACAAATATACTATCAAATAAACACATCATTCTATCCTATTAATAAAGATCAGCCAAATTATGGTCAGTTATTTATAGTCGATCAAAACGAAGCTTTAGATAATCGCTTAAATGTTTTCAGTCACCTGAATACTGATATTTTACAATCACTCGATAGTATGATGAGAGAATATAATATATTTGCTCAGTCTTATGAAATGATGTCAGAAGAATTAAATAAGCAAAAACAATCTAATAGTGATGCTCCGTCTGAGTTACACTTATTATTTTCTTTAAAACCAGGTATGGATAAGCGAAGATATAACTTTCAGCGAGAGAATGAAGTTGCAGCAATTTTTTCAACTACTGCTGATGGTGAGATACCAGAATCATACGTAACTATTCGAGACAAGAGTTCTAAGAGTTTAAAAAGTGTAAGTAGTATGGATCCCAATGTAGAGCCTTGGATTTATCCATTATTTTATCCACACGGAAGTCGAGGTTGGCACCGCGACATAATGTGTGTTAATAGTAGTCGAAGAGTTACACGATTAGCTTATACGAAATATCGTATGGCTATAAGAGATGATTTCAATCCGTTCATCATGGGACGAAGACTCATGCAACAATGGGTAGTTGATTCTTACGTTAAAATTGAAAAAGATCGTATTGATTATCATAAAACCCACCAAAAGGAACTTAAAGTTGATACTTATAAAAGTTTAACAGATTATTTACATTCCACTGCTAATAACACTGGTTGCACTGTTGGTAAGTTAACTATTCTTCCATCGTCATTCGTAGGATCACCACGAAATATGTTACAACATTATCATGACGCAATGGCCATCGTTAGGCATTTTGGTAAACCTGATATTTTCTTAACTATGACATGTAATCCGAATTGGATTGAAATAAAGGAAAATCTTTTATCTAATCAACAACCATGTGATAGACCAGATTTATGCACTAGAGTATTTAACATTAAAAAGAATTATTTAATAGATTTAATAATCAGACAAGAATTTTTCGGAAAAGTTGCTGCTTATGTATATGTAATTGAATTTCAAAAACGAGGTTTACCACATATTCATATGTTAATTACACTAAAACAGCATAATAAAATACAAACACCAGAGACTGTGGACAAATTTATTTCTGCTGAAATACCTGATCCAACAGAAAAACCTCAACTACATGAAATCGTTATGAAGAATATGATACATGGACCATGTGGCAATTGGTGCAAAGTTGATGGGAAATGTTCAAAACACTTTCCAAAATCATTTCAAAATGAGACTGTTATCAATGAAAATGGATATCCTATTTATAGCAGGAGAAATTCAGGAATAACATATGAAAAACCAGGAAGATACACAGTTGATAACAGATATGTTGTACCATACTCTCCTAAGTTATTACGTTTATTTAATTGCCATATGAATGTGGAAGTAGTTTCAAGTATAAAATCTATTAAATACATTTACAAGTATATTTACAAAGGACATGATGCTGCTGCTGTAGTAATACAAGAAAACACAGGAATAGCAGTTCTTGAACATGACGAAATAAAAAATTTCATTGAGACTCGCTACGTAAGTCCTGTTGAAGCATGCTGGCGAATTTTAAGCAAACCTTTACAAGAAAAAAGTCATACAGTAATTCGTTTACCTGTTCATTTACCAAACGAGCACAGTATTATTTTACAAGACGTTTCTGACGATGATAAATTATCAGCTGCGTTAGATCAAGTTACGATGCTTATGAAATATTTCGAATTAAATGCGAAAGATGAAAACGCAAAACAGTATAGTTATTCTGAAATTCCAAAACATTATGTTTTTAAAAAGGAAAAAATCAAAGGAAAAACTATATCGTCTTGGCAACCGAGACAATGTCGCTTTAATTGTATTGGTCGAATGTATTCAGTAAGTCCTACACAAAGTGAATTATTTCACTTGAGAATATTATTATTATCTGTTAAAGGTGCTATCAGTTTTGATGATTTAAAAACAGTTAATGGAGAATTGCATGAAACATTTGCTAATGCATGCTTAGCTTTAGGATTAATTGAAAACGACCAAGAATGGAGACGGGCCATGTCAGAAGCCAATATTTGGATGATGCCTCGCCAATTGCGATATCTATTTGTTCGTATTTTGATACACTGTCAACCAACTTATCCAAATGAATTATGGGAAGAATTCAAAATTGCAATGTCGGAAGATTACGCACAAAATCATGAACCCATTCAAAGTCAAAAAATGGCTTATGACCAAATTCAAATTATGCTGGAAGATCAAAATTATCGTCATTTTCATATTTCCGATATGGATATAATGGAACCCATAATAGATTCAAACAATTCCAGGTCACTAGAAGAATATACAGAAATGGGATTACAGCTGTACAATAAGTTAAATAATACACAAAAGCAAATCGTTGATACTATCATGGATACATTAGATTATAATACTATTCATACTATTAACAAGCAAAATTGTTTTTTTATTGACGGACCTGGAGGTACAGGTAAAACTTTTTTGTACAAAACTATGTATTATTTAATAAAAGGTAAAAATAAAAAGGTAAATACAATGGCATTTACTGGAATCGCAGCGACATTGCTCCCAGAAGGAAAAACAGTTCATAAAACATTTGGATTGCCGGTGCCATTATTTTCTGATTCATCTTCAAACATTAAATCACAATCCGAAGAAGGGAAATTACTAAAAGACATTGATGTTTTTATTTGGGACGAAGCTCCTATGGCGCCTAGATACGCTTTAGAAATAATGAATCGTACATTAAAGTATATTATGCAAAATGATTTGTTATTTGGTGGAAAAATCGTTGTTTTAGGAGGAGATTTTCGACAATTATTACCAATAAAAGAGAATGGAACCCGAAGCGAATCAGTAAATTTATCAATCAAATTTAGTTATTTATGGCGACATTTTCAAAAATTATCATTGACCCAAAATATGAGAGTTTTGCCTGAAGAAATAGAATTCGCTAAATTTGTTTTGGATGTGGGAAATGGAAATTTAAATGATAATTATGATAACATTGAAATTCCTAAACGTTTATTGTCGACAACAGAAACAGACATTGTTCAAGATGTTTATGGAAATTTATTGAAGAATCACGAATTTAAAAAAGCGGCAAATTGTGCTATATTATCTGCTCGAAATGTAGATGTAGAAGAAATTAATAAAAGAGTTGTTTATTTGTTAGACGAATCAACAGAACGAATATATAAAAGTATTGATAGTGTTGACACATCAAGTGATAATGGTGATATTGCAGCAACTCTTTTACCCGAATATTTAAATAGTTTATCTCCACCTACTTTACCACCCCATGAATTACGCCTTAGAAAAAATAGCGTTGTTATGCTCATTCGTAATCTCAACATTAATGAAGGATTATGCAATGGCACTAGATTACTAATTCTTGACTTCAGTGATCATTTATTAAACTGCGAAATTCTTACCGGTGACAAAATTGGCGATATAACATTTATAAATCGTATAACAATAAATTGTGAGAATGTTTATCCATTCTCTTTTGCAAGAAGACAATTTCCAATTAAACTTGCTTTTGCGATGACTATCAATAAATCTCAAGGACAAACATTCAAAAAAATTGGAATCGATCTACGTAAAGAAGTTTTTAATCATGGACAATTTTATGTAGCAATTTCTAGAGTACGATCATGGGAATCTCTCAAAATCTATCTTGGAAATAATCAAAATAAAAATTCAACTAAAAATTACGTTTACAAAGAATTATATGAATAAAATTAATTAAAGAATTAATTAAATAATTATTTTCCAAAGTTAATGATTATTTTACATGTGAAATTTTGTTGTGTACATTACCAAACGAAATATTGTACAAAGTTTTTACACCGTAATTGTTATTTATTAAGGCGAAGTTCTAAAATAACGGAGTTCGTGTCTTTTAAAATAAATCTTATTTATTTAATAATTTTATCAAAAAATAATCAAAGCGCTACTCTTTTATTATGGGAGAAAGTGTCTAGCAAAAAATAATTAAGTTCGTGATTTCTCCGATTCGAAAACTAAAAACATTACAAAACTATTAGTATTATTTAAGGAGATTTTTTTATTAAAAATAGACCAAAAAATTCAGAAAATGGCGCTCTGGTCATTAAATAGGCCTACTATTGTTCAATTTACAGTTTTTTGACAAATCTGTAATGTCGGTAATTGTGCGTTCGACTTGCCCTTAAGCTAAAATTAAAATCAAAATGTTTATTAATAAATGACAAATGTAAAATAAAAGTTTAACTGTGTTATTTCTCAAATTTTAATTAAAAGAAAAGTAAATACAATATTATGTTCACTTCACTGGCAGCGCGCCCGTAGGGCGCGCATCATTTCATCTAGTAATTACTAATTTTACGTTATAATGAATTTAAAAAAACTGAAAGATGCCTAATTCTATGTCTTTTACTGATTCTTGAATTGGTTTACTATTTCAGTGACATCTGTTATTTACTCTATAATATGCGAAATAAAATTTGTCGAAATTCAAAATTCAGGTTTACCATTTGTCGGATTATTATTTGGGTATTATGCTTACAAACAGGCACTAAAGAACTAACAACCGAAAAGAGCGGCACATATAAAAATGTGATCAGTGACACTCCAAAGTAATCAACACATGTCATCGAATTACTACGCCAATTCAAGAATCAGGATAGCCGCAGGATTAGAAAATTTTCAGGTAATATAACTTCTTTATATTCTATAATTAGTATTCAGTGATGGGTTCAAAGTTATCTCACAAATGTACCCAGGAATTATAAGTAAATGGTCGTATTTTTATTTAACTTATACATTTAGGAACTCTTCTTGAAAAAGAATAAAGCATTTAAATACAAAATATGTTTACATAATCAATCTCGGAGTGTGTAATAGCTTATCCGCTGTAATTATGAATAATTTATAAGTGCATAATTGCTAATTTTACGGTAAAATGAAGTTATAAAAACTGAAATTTGCCTAATTGTCTGTCTTTTACTGATTCTTGAATTGGTTTAGTATTTTAGTGGCATCTGTTATTTACTCTATAATATACGAGATGACATCTGTCGAATTTCAAAATTCAGGTTTACGATTTGTGGGATTATTATTTAGTTATTATGTTTACGAACAAACACTAAAGAACTAATCACCGAAAAGAATAGCACATATAAAAATGTGACCAGTGATACTAAAAGTAGTCAACACATGTCATCGAATTACTACGCCAATTTAAGAATCAGGAAAGCCGCATGATTAGAAAATTTTCAGGTAATATAACTTCTTTATATTTTAAAATTAGTATTCAATGATGTGTTCAAAGTTATCTAACAAATTTACCCAGGAATTATATGTAAATATTCGTATTTTTATTTAACTTATACATTTAGGAATTCTTCTTGAAATAGAATCAATAATTTAAAAAACAAAATATGTTTACATATTTAATCTCGGAGTGTGTAATAGTTTATCCGCCATAATTATCAATAATTTATAAGAGAATAATTACTAATTTTACGGTAAAATGAAGTTAAAAAAACTGAAATTTGCCTAATTCTATGTCTTTTACTGATTCTTGAAAAGGTTAGGTATTTTAGTGGTATCTGTTATTTACTCTATAATATCCGAGATAACTTTTGTCGAAATTCAAAATTCTGGTTTACGTATTGTGAGATTATTATTTAGTTATTATGTTTACCAACAAACACTAAAGAAATAACAACCCAAAAGAGTGGAACATATAAAAATGTGACCAGTGATACTCCAAAGTAATCAACACATGTCATCGAATTATTACGCCAATTCAAGAATCAGGATAGCCATAGGATTAGAAAATTTTCAGGTAATATAACTTGTTTATATTCCAAAATTAGTATTCAATGTTGTGTTCAAAGTTATCTAACACATGTTCCTAGGAATTGTATGTAAATATTCGTATTTTTAACAATGCAACAAAACAACAGTGCAATAGCTTATCCGCTATAATTATGAATAATTTACAAGCGAATAATTACTAATTTTACGGTATAATGAAGTTATAAAAACTGAAATTTGACTAATTGTCTGTCTTTTAATGGTTCTTGAATTGGTTTAGTATTTTAGTGACATGTGTTATTTACTCTATAATATGCGAGATAACATTTGTCGAAATTCAAAATTCAGGTTTACCATTTGTCGGAGTATTATTTAGGTATTACGTTTACCAACAAACACTAAGGAACTAATCACCGAAAAGAATGGCACAATTATAAAAATGTGACCAGTGATACTCCAAAGTAGTCAACACATGTTATCGAATTACTACGGTAATTCAATAATCACGATAGCCGCAGGATTAAAAAATTTTCAGGTAATATAATTTCTTTAGGTAAATGTATGATTCAGGTCCCCCCCCCCCCCAACCTCATATATGCGATATGCTAACTTGTGTCCGATAATAATCCGACAAAGGGTAAAC
>JABFPY010000091.1:0-13013 GCA_022817165.1 Phoenoteleia sp. ZL-2020 | reverse complement strand
ATTAGGGATGGAGTGCGTCAGTGAATAATATCAGGATATCAATTTGAAAATAGCGTTTACATTTACTTTTATTTTTCTGATACCATGTGTTTTTCTCGAAATATCCCCATTTTTTGATGATTTTTTAACCAATTTAATTTTTGTCGATTACAGCGCCATCTGTCAGTCAAAATGACTTTAATTGCAGATCAAATATATGTAATTTTTTTCTGGAAAATCCAAATCTGCAATAAAAAATGGGGGTTCCTACTTAAGATTTTTTATACTTTTTTCCTACTTTAGATAGTTAATATAAAAGAAATACGTCTAATAGTAATTGTATTCCAGAATTTATCACTTCACATCTGATTCACAGTCAACTATATAAATAACATCATTAACATACCGGCAGATAATAGGTATATTAGTAAAACTATAATCGTATATCATATATGATGGGAAGTATGTTAGTTACCTTTATTAAAGAGGAAAATATATTTCATTTAAATGAAACTATGCATTTCTCGAATAATTAAACACTAAGAAATTAGAAACAAGAATTTAGAAATTAAAAATAAAAATTCTCATTAAAAACAAATTTTTATATTTAACAAATTCGATCAATCAGAACAAACTGGCATCAATTTGACCAATCGGAATACGTGTCGAATATAAGAAATTTCTGGTCTGGAAGCTGTCGAATTAGGAGGAGTTGCGTGTACTAAAGTATTTAATTATTATGAATTATTTGAATTTGCACTATTTGCAGTTTGAACTGTTGGAATCATTTAAAATTAGAATAATTTGAGCGTATTTAACATGTTCGAATGTGCTCAAACATTTTATCTTTATAAACTGTTCAGTAACCATCCGAACTTTTGGACAAGACTAATAATTATATATTTTAAACACAGCAAAACACTTCCAAGATATCTATCTCGGAAAAGAAAAAACAATTCCAAAAAGATTCTGATGTTTTCGAAATATTTCGGCCTTAACAAAAAAGATACTAAAGTTTAAAACTTGAATAAGTTTCAAAACGTCATGGAAGTTATAACTGTACGTTTTTCCTACAAAATTTATTTAAATCTTTTATTTTTATTAATAGTATTTCTTTAATTATTAATATTAGATTCATTTTTATAAGAACATTTAAATGTAAAAAACAAATAATATTAATTTAAAGAATATACATGCAACAAATATTACAATTATTGAAAAACTATTTAATAGTAATGGAGAATAAATATAAAGTTTCCTAAAAGATTACCGAACTTTACAGTAAAATTTACTGGAAACTTCGGCACAATTTCATACATTTTCTGTAAATTGGAGTGTATTATTTTATGAAATATTAGTCTCAAATATTTCGATATTTCCAAACTTTCGAATTTTCTGAATTCTTATTAAGGTGATGCTGCACGCGATTGCCAAGTCAATCAAGGTCGGTAAAGTAAAATACATCTTCAATGTCGACATATACCGACATTAAAAATATGTAGATGGCACCACTGATAAATTTTAATATTATGCAACAGAAACAAATTTCGCGGTAGAATTGTAAAGTATACTACTTTTTAATATTATAGATGTTCAATTATTATTATATTGAAAAGCCAATTTTAATTAAATAATAATTGTTTTTAATATAAAGAAGCAAGTTGCTTATATAAAAATTTTTATCAAGTCATAATAAACTTGAACGTAAGTTCACCGTTTAGTAAACAATCTCAATACAATTTTTTATATATAATAATTAATAAATTATTGTTTTTATATAAACAAACGCATTGTTTATATGATGGTTGAGGTTCAAGGTATTATAAAATGAAAAAGCAGTTCACCGAGCAGCGAACAAAGTTTAAATAAATTTTAACCATTATAGCAATTAGTAAATAATTGCTTTTCACATAAACAAAGAAACTGTTTCTAAGAAGAACCCCCCATCAAACGAAAACCGATAGAAATTTAAAAAACGCGATTAAAATTGTGTAGATTCAAACGGTTTTTGCCAATAAAACCAAGTATTGCCGAAATCTTATGATAAATTCATATAAACAATAAGCTCACCGATCTGAATCTGGCAACACTTTTATTGCCAAAAACCGATTGGATCAATACAGTTTTAATCGCGTTTCTTAACTTTCTATCAGTTTTGGTTTTTGCTCGGATTATTCTTTATTATTTTTTTTATAACGTAAATTAGGATCCTATTTTTGTACATATTTAAAAAAAAGACATTCACTTATTTCTATTATATATATTCTTATATTTTATAAATAATTACTGTTTTACAATGAATTAAAACTTTTAATAGTATACAGTATTTTTCAATATATTTGAAAGAGAAAAACCTTGAAAACTATTACACAATGTGATATTTAAATAATAATTTTTCGTAAAGTATTGTTATTTCCATTACTAATAAAATATTAATAAATAATGTTCTAATTAAAAAATTACTATTTGTTTGCGGGAAATATCTAATCTAATTAATATATTCAATTAATTATAACAAGTGAATATCGAATTTTCATTGTGTTTCGTTGTAATTAAATTTATTATTACACACGGATTAAATTTTAAAAATAATAAATATTTTAAAAATATGCCAATAGTATAATTAATATTTCATGTTGATACCTTTAAATATTAAATATTCCTTATTTATTATGTAAATAAAATGAAATATATTTTACACAATTTTTGTATGTAGAATATTCAGAGCAATAGTCAGCTTATTTGATAAACACAAAGAATACATTTTGTTTTAAATTTCATTTAAAGATATTTAAATAATTTTTTTATGTAATTAAAAAAATAATAAATATAAACGTTTCAAATAAACTTTTCAAATAACAAAACGAAAAATCGTAGCGCGTTATCTATTCGATAATGTTAGAATTATGTTAGACGTCTGTTTTACTACCATTTTAATTATGTCAAGCAAATTGTAAACGCTTCGATATCAAAACGAAAAACCATGGCATTTCTTTATTTTATATAACTTAAATGTGTTTTTGGGTAAGTTTTGTTCCAAATTTATCATAGATTGGCGCTCTGGTCATTTTTATTATAAACTTTATGTATATATTATGTATTTTTATCAAAATGTGACATGTGTAAAACTTGCAAATTTTGTTGTAAAATTTTTACAAATTTCGACCAGAACGCCATTTGTTCACTTATGTAATATCCAAATTTCAAATTTCGTTAAAATCTATGAAGATTTTAAAAAATGTCATGGTTTTTCGTTTTTGATATGGTTATGGTGCCTACAAGATCGCCTTAAATATGTAGATTTAATGGCGGTCTGTCCCCGAACCTACCGTTCGATAGAAATATTATAATATATATTACCTAACATATGAAAAATTACACAGAAAAATAATTTAAGACGTACTACCAACTAAACTGACTTCAACAGAGTATTTCTGTCCATCACTCCATGTAGCTTTAAAACGTTTCTTCGTTATCTGTGAAACATCGAAATTCTTTAAATTTGACACTGGGATGATATCAGTGTCATCGGTTCCCTTCCTTTTTACTAATGCGTGCATACTGTCACCAATAAAATAAAACCTGAGAATAATATAAAATAAATTAAAATTCGTATGAAATGAAAGATTCGGCTAACATTATACAAAAACAATATTAATTATATCAATAAAACATCAGGCTATAAAATATGAAAATTTAACATGAAATACAATATTTTATTATTATAAAGTATGTTTTACTTCTGCCTTATAAACATACATTCCCCAAGAGAACACAAAGTTAATAGGTCTGTGGAAAGCTGATTTTATGTTTGCAAACGTTTATTGAATGTCTTTGGAACGTAGAGATGTCCGCACCTAAAATTTACATTCAATGAACGTTCATGAAACATCCGCGAAGGATCATGTTCTCTTAGAGTTACAGAGTTCGTTTTCTGCATTATTAAAAAATGTTGGGAGTTTGTCCTTTTTTCTCCTTTGATTTGAGATTCTGCGAGACAAAGACAATTTTGCAACATATTTTAACAATGTAGAAAGAGAACACGTCATACGTAATGTTATTTTATAAGCTATTGAAGTATGTGGAATATCAACAAGTAAAACAAAGACAACCAAATGTGTTGCAATGTTATATAATAATTAAAGATGCCCTAAGATACTTCAATAGTCTATTATTCAGAAATTTGCAAAATATTAAACAAAATAATTAAAATTACAACAAACCTTTTAATGTTAAAATTATACGTTATTAATTAATATTTGTAGAATTATATTCATTAAAAATTTGAAACAAGAAAATTGTTGTTATTTGTTTTGTATTTATATAGACTATTAAAGTATCTTAGGACATGTTTGTTTACCTAACATTGTAACACATTTGGTTATCTTTGTTTTACTTTTTAATATTCCAGATACTTCAATAACCTATAGGCTTACACATTTTAGATATTTAGGTACTATTTTTTCTTCAATTTACAAGAAAACAATTCATATAAATATAAATAGAATATATATATACTTACAATGAAATGTTGAATAATAAATTTTTATTCTAATTTATATGAACGTGTTTAATTCAATTAATAATTAAATAATTATTTCTAATCACTTAACATAATATTAAACTGTCCGCTATTATTACTTTTGAAAAGGTACACAAATGCAACAATGCGCGTATGAACGTGTTATACGAGAGTCGAATTAAGGCCTGGCCACAATGAACGCATGCAAACGTATATTCACACCTGACGCACGCACCGCTGAGTGCGCGTATGAGATTGTATACAGTCGAATGATAACGGCGAAATGCGCATTATTTGTAATAAATAATTGAACTAAAAAAATGGAAATAAAAAAACGTATGATACAAAACCTAAATCACATGATTCCAAAGATTGCTTACGTTCATACTATCCGTTTCGCGAGTTTCGCCGCTACGTATACAATCCGTTCATTGTGGTCGGGCCTTTAACTGGCGTAGCGTGGCGTTTCGACTCTAACATTGTTTACATCAATCAAAACAAATCATTATAAGCATTTAGACGAATGTTTTCTTCGAATTGTGCGGTTTTAAAAGAAAGTGCTATTCTATTTCATTTATATACAATATATGTATGATAAAATAAAACATTTTAACAACTGTAATGTAAGTATTAATCTCAATTTATTATATTACATTATTTAATAAAATGTTGAAGTAATTTTATTATCTGTGTATCTGGTTTTCAGACAATATTACATAATTAATTTTGTGGTATTTTATTTGTGGCAATTATTCTCTTATGCGCAATAATTTGACAATATGAATGCTAAATTTTAATTATTATAAAAATTTTTCATAAAAGTATATAATTTCTCTAATAACAAAGATTTGCAAACATTTTAAAATAGAATAAATACAAAATTGATGTACAGTTTTTGCGTACAATTTAATCCACAATTTATAATAATAATTTCTGATTGATTCTGATATAGCTGTACTATTCAATATTAAATTATAAAGAATCGAACTATTTATATATACATATAAAATATATGTATATTTACCATTAGATTTATAAGAAAATAGTATGTATATATAATAGAAAACATTTCTATTATAGAGTTAAAGTGCTATTAATATTGGCCGTGTAGAAGACTGTAAGATTTGTACTAAAAAATTTTATACAATTTATACATATTTTATAGAAATTAATTAAACAAATCTCACATCAATTTAACACATTTATTTAAATCACATTCAAATAATTTATCATAAATTTTACTTCGTCCTAGTTCTTTAGATAAAAACAAAATTAATGTATGTTATAAATAGTATATAATATAGTATAATCCCTGATAACCAGCGTATATGTAAACGATTTACATAATGTTTACATAAAGGTACCTCCTCATTGTGCACTTTTATTTACATAAAAATTACATTTAAAAAAGTCGAAATTCACGTATTTTTTTATAAAAATAGGTTTAAAACACTTATTGTAGTTATATAGTATTTAAATATTTAATTTTGTATAAAAATATTACATTAATTTACATTAAAATATGTTTAAATACGTATTTCGAAACATAGACTTTTTTGCTGCCAAAATAAACATGTTTACTTTGGTGGCATAACCTACTTTAATATCTGTTATTTTGACAAAGATGTACAAAAACAGAAATTTGTTTAAAAACTGAAGCATATTTGTAAATCTTTCTAATCTCTCATGTTCATTTTAATATTTCTCTCGTGTTTACATTAACATGATTTTCATTTTCACTATAATAAATGACATTTACAATGTATACGATTTATGTAAATAAACTTGCACAATGAGCACACTCTTTATATAAGATTTACATAAATCTGGCTATCAGGGATAATAGTATGTATTAATTTTTTTCTTTACAATTGTATAGATTAAATGATGTCTAAAGAGTTTTTCAAAAGGTTCAAATTAGGAGTTCAAATATCAATAGAGAAATTAATAAGACTGTATTTAATAACATCTATTAATATCGACAACTTCTTCATCGATTGTCAATTTTTGGATGTAGAACTTATTATTTTTGAAGCAAATTAAATTTTGCGACATGCTTTTTTATTATGATAAAATGTTGGATATTTCTGTTCTGTTAGGGATGATTATTATTTTAAAAATGGGATCCCTTGTGAAACACATGTGATCAGATTATGACTTTATAGCGACTTGTTTGTGATGTCACTGTGACATCACATTTAAGACATGTTTTAAAAATCAGTTTTATGTCACAGTGAGGCGGAAATAGTGACTCCGTGTGAGTCATATGTGACTCATGTACGATACACTTGTACTAAGTCACCCTATTGAAAATAAAGTACATAAGTTCTTATATAAAATCTCATGTGATATCATGTCCCAAATTGGCGCATGTGATCTTATATAAGATCTCATATAAATTCTTACATTAGATCTGACATATTTTATTGATAATGAATCTTTAAGATGAATGAAAAAAAGTTTATTCTCTCACATAAGATACAACATGAAGTCTAATGTAGGATATTATGTAAAATCTTTCGTGTATGTGGGTTTCTTCTATTGTAGGAAAATCACATATAAGATCTTATATAAAATATAATATAACATCTTGTGTAAGATCTTACATGTATATATTAATGAAAGATATCAACTAAAAGTAAGCTATTATATTAGGTATCACATGAGATCTTACTCAAAATCTTACATTTAATTCAATTTCACCCTATTTGAAGGAAGTTTGAAATACGATCTTAGGTAAGACACGATGCAAGATCTCATATATGATCTTACACGTATTCAAGGAGCATAAGATTTGTATTTAAAGTACATTTATGTGGATAATATTCCACATGAGATCTTACAGCACGTCTTACCTAAGATGGTATATAAAACTTCCTTTAAACAGGGTTAACTGGAATTAAATGTAGGATCTTATCTAAGATCTCATGTGATATCTAACATAATAATGTACTTTTAATAGATACCTTTCTTCAATGTATAAATGTAAGATCTTACATAAGATATTACATTATATTTTATGTAAGATCTTGTATAAAATTTCCCTGTAATATGAGAAACTTACATACACTTACATCTTATGTAGGATCTTCTATTAGATCTCATGATATATCTTATATGAGAAAATAAAGCTTCATTATCAATCAATTTTGTCAGATCTCATCCCATGTAGAAAAATTGTGCAAATAACATGCAAATATTGCACAAATAGTTGTTCGATATATGATATCAAGGTGCGTCCTCATATGTCTGTAGTTTTAACTGAAATAAATTTAAAAAACAAATTTAACGAAATGTACCAAATATTTGTGTAAATAATTTGTGGAAATTATTTTAATTATATTAACATATTCATACAAATTTTATATACAACTGTTAATTCAATATTTACTGCACATTTACACATTTCAAATATTGTTTTCACTATTAAAAGATTCTACATTAAGTATTAGACAAATTTATTTTGAAGATATAGTTTCGTACTACAAAAGTTTCACTACATATTTCACGATAAGTCTGGAAATAGACTTAATTAGAACAATCTGAATTGAATAGAAAAAAATATCAAAATAAAATAGAAACTTCAGGATTATCATGAAAATGTAAAAAGGTAAAATATAAAGTACAAATGTAAATATGTAAAAAGTACATTTAAAATGTAAAAGAAAATATAAAATGTAAGAGTAAATAAAACTTTAGGTAACTATGAAATAGAAGATAAAGTAAATATAATAGAGGTATAGAAGATAGAGTGTGAGTTGCGGGTATATGCATGCAGTTAAGCAAAAACAAAAATTATTACCCAAGTTCTTTTGGGGGGGGGTATTATAACTGCTTCAAAAAACAAAATACACATTCTAAAACAATGCGTGCGCGTCTTTTGATTATATAAACAAAACACTGGTGGATCGTGAAAACGGTATCACCAGATACCGTTTTCAAGATTTAATGTTAATCAATATTTTGTATCAAGCAGTGTCTCTGGCCAATTACAAAAAACTGAAAAAAATTAACATAAATTAACAATAATAAAAAAAATTATTTAATCAAAATTATTTAAAAAAATTAATTCAAAAAACTTTCATTATTAATTAAAAAAGTTATAAATTAATTGTCATTATACATTTATATACATTTTATTGATGCAAACAACACAAAATATATTTTATTGTAATACATATGTTGAAATTAATATGTTTAACTATTCAGCAAATATTTTTATCGTCTTTTATACAAGGTGCGTCCTTAAATTCCTTAGGTTATTGTATATTTTCAGAAATATTTTGCGCAAGATTTGAACATATTTGTATGAATGTTTTTTAATACAAGTTTGCGCGAACTGTTGCTGCGTTTATGATGTTCTCATGTATAAAATATATTTTCTTCAAATAGTTGCACCGAAAATAGACTAAAACTTTTAATTCATGGGAAGCAGAATTTTATATGAGATCTAGTATATTATCACATGCACCAATTTGGGACAACAGATCACATATGGCATTTTATATAAGAACTTATGTACTTTATTTTCAATAGGGCATGATGCCACTATGATGTCACATCCAATTTTGTGGTTGTCAGGTAACTCTAGTGATCCTCAAAGTGTTGCTTTTGCGATGACTTTGTGATCTCTTAATCTTTATAGGACGGGCTCATTTTTATTTTAAGATTTCGGACTTTTTGGATGTTATCAGTGACGAAAAAAATGTCGTCACTTTCGGGTCACTAAAGTGGATTTCAGTTGGCGTAACATACACGTTAGTTATGGGTTACGCCTTAACGACGCCTGAGCAAAACCGGCGATAAAGGTACTTTCAGAATAAACTCTCGCTTCTGTGCAATGCAAGCATTTTCTCATTTGATTTTCATTGGAGATGTCACACGTCACGTCGACGTGAGCATCTTTTCTCTCAATCTTTTTGATTTTTGGTCTGTGTGTAAACATTTTTCGGTAGTTCTAATGTTGATTGGCATATTTAAACATATTTAATATTATTTTTCAGACAGTATCATTACAAGATTTCTCATTTGTAACAAGTATCCAGTACAATAAAAATAATGAGTAATCAAAATGCAGATAGCGACACTGACAACGAAGAATTTCATGATGAACCAAACCGTAAGAGATACAAATTATTGGCAAATAGTAATTATGAAGAACAAAATGTTGGTCGTACAACAAAATGGCGATGGAAAAAACGTTCCAATGTTGGTGTGTATTTATAATTTATATATTCTACTTCAAGTTAATATAAATAATAGTTTATTACTGAAGAAAAATGGAAAGTTGCCAATTGCAGAGCAATGTGATTGTGACGCAAGACGAAACCGAATGCTGTGATCACGCAGGTTTAATGTTTCGTATATATATAATAATGTCTGTAAGACTACCAACTAAACACCCAGTTTTTTCTTAGTTAAAGACGATATTTTTACGACAGTTTACCTTATCTCTTCGGGATATCAACATATTTTTTTGTTTGGTTTTATTTTTCGACCGAGGTTTGAAAAGTACTCATTTCCACCCGTTAAATAGATATAAAAATAGTATTTTCCGTGTGCGTTTTTCAATAGTTATTTTCGTATTTAGGGCACAAAGTTTCACTTCTCGTGCAGAATGGACAAAATAGTTATTTTCGATAGAAGGACGCTCCGAGCTCGTGCATCGGACACCATTTTGATAATGGAATTAAGTTTCACTCAAATGCAATTCGCATTGAAAAACTCGAATTTCTAATCAACCAAATTGTGAATTTTAAAATAATTCAACTTCGTTGGTTAGAAATTCAAGTTGCCAATCAAACTAAATTTGATTAGCATAAATTCATGCCTTCATTAGCTAGCCGAATCTAAACTAGTCAAGTGTTAACTGTATCTCAAATGTTTAATAACAAATTTCAAACTCATAAAGAACACAATGTTTTTTAAATAAAATGAAACTGCATAGATTTTCGAGTTTTCAGACATTTTCGATAGCATTATATATGCATTGTTTTTTAATTATTTGTAGAAGAAAATTAATATTTTACTATTTTACGTACAATAGGTAATGAGGTAAAACTTCAAGTATCAACTGTCAACATTTCTCCAAATGTGGAAGAAGATATAATTATGCATGCTATCAATGAAGGATTGCATGAACATTCGTCAAATGATTATATTGGTGATGATGACAATGTTTATAGGGATGTGGATGAAAGTAAAACATCTGAAAATCACTTCACAGACGAAATTGAAAGGTATATAATATCCCTGTTAAAAATTACTTATAGATACTAATAGGACTAATTATCCTATTGGTATTTATGCGGCTTTTGTCCAAGGAAATCTGCATAAATCATTTAGTTTATTTCTTTTATTTGTAAATACTTTTTCATACTAATTAAATAGCGGAGTACCTTAAACGCGGTTGATGACTTTTATAAGCAAATACTCCTTGAAAACCAGCAGTACTACTCAATTTTAATGATTACATACGGATTTGCCATGGAGCATGTATTATTTGACAGTGTTTTTTTACTTCGTAAGTAAATACAAATAGAAATATTCTTATCGTAATGGTTTTCTTAATAGTTTTTGCATATAAAGTTTGTTTTTAAATTGAGATAGTGTTTTTTATAAGTAAACACTGATATTATTGAAGGAAATTATACGAATATTTTTATCTGTATTTAATAGTGTTTATGCGGTTTTTGTCTACAAATGTTATTTTTACTTACGTATTAGGAAATGACAGGATTTCCACATTAAAGATGCTTATTCTTATATTATTATTAATATTAATGCGATTTTTATCCGTGGTTTCTATTCGGATCTATTAGTTTCTACCCTGTTAAAGTATACAAATAGTTTTCTATTTGTATGTATACGGTTTTTGTCCATGAATTTCTACTTTAATTTATTGGTATCTATCAGTATCTACAAATTTTTTACTAACACCTATTGGTTAAAAAATTCTAATATAAGATGTTCTATTTGTATCTATTAGTTTCTTTGCGGTTTCTATCCACGATTTTCTATTTGTTTCTAGAAGTAATATATTAGTATCTATTGGTATTTGCAAATAAAAAGACTTCAATTTTATTTCTATATTTGGATATAACAGGAAAGACGTATTGAATTATACTTTTTAGTAAGTCTATCAGTCTTTATACGGGTTTTGCCCATAGTTTCTATTTGTTTCTATCAGTACCTATAAGTTTTTTTAATATGAGTATTTCCAAATAAATGCACTGAAATTTGTGCGCTTTTATTATGACAAAAAATCTGTATTGAAATTATACGTTCGGTTAACTTGAAAAGTATTTATGCGTTTTTTGTCCATGATTTCTACCATAAGATGATACAGGTGTATAGTTGTATATTGGTATCTATTAACAATTTTAAGTATTTTCTTAACCTTACTTATTATAAAATAAAACATACGTCAAAATAACTATAAATTTACAGTAAAAGTGGAATTTTATTTTCATTTTTATCATAAACTATGGTGTAATTTTACCGATTCTTTTTTCACTGTAGTCTTTTTTTTAAATAATAACTCATAATTTTTTATATAATAACAGAAACCCAATTTTTACTGACTTTGCACATTGGAAATTACACAAATATAAATTAAAAAATACAGCGAAATAACTATAAATTTATAGCAAAAATATAATTTTACTTCCATTTTTATTATAAAATATGTTGCAATTTTACCGATTCGTTCTCAGTGCACAATGTTATTTTTTAAAAAATAATTCATAATATTTGATATAATTAAACAATCCCAATTTTCATCATCTTCACAGATTGGTAATGTTGAAAATCCAAATTAGCAAATTAGATTAGATTTCTCGGCGCTTTAATTATGAGTTATTTTTTCCCGTGAATATAAAGCGGCTAAAGGAAATGTAGCGTTACGTATTCCAGAGACATTGTCACTAAAGCTTATGGAACGCGACCATCAACGGCGATTCATGTACATCTTTTCGTATGTGCAGAGGAGAAGAATGACAAGAAAGAAATGGCTGCATGAATCTGCGAAGAAATGCGAGACGAAGTGAATGTAAGATACCGTGCAAGCGATATCGTGAATTTATTTGAATGGCGCAGATTTCCGGAGAATTCGCAATGCTGGACTTTATAATACAGCGGAGAGGCGGACGAATCCGTGGAATACATTCTTTTTTTCTGGACGCACGAAGGCATATTTCGAGTCTTGTTAAGTCAATTATAGAAATTAAATAACGAGGACAAGCAAATCAGCGCAAGGACATTTCCTTTCGACGCGCGTCAAATGTTATATCACCGATATATTTTCGATTCATGCTGTTTTCGATATAATCATAAACATGCGAAAGGAGGAGAGTACAATGCAAATTGAAATTCTTGTTTGATGTTGAAGTTTATAAAAATAGAATGAAACGGAAAAGGTCTTTCTGTGACGACGAATTCCGCTAAAAGTGAACGAAATTCTATTCAGAGTTTCGACAATGGAAATTCATTTAATAAAGGGTAGGAATAGTAC
>JABFPY010000090.1:0-13034 GCA_022817165.1 Phoenoteleia sp. ZL-2020 | reverse complement strand
TTCACATGCCGGGCGGTACCTGCTGGGTATATCGTTCTATTGTCCAGAACGAAGCGGGCAGTATGTTGAGGAGTTAGGAAAATTAATAATTTTCTTATTTATTTCTTAATCTTGTCATTTTATTTCTTTCCTCGTTTTATTTAAATACTATATCTTATTATTCCTTTACATTTTAAAATAATAATGTATTTCTGTACGATACGATAAAAAGAGCAGACAAAAATAGAGCTAAAGAAATATTAAATAGTTAGAATTATGAAATTTTACTCAAAAATAAAGAGAAGAAAGCCTCATCATGTGTACATTTGTTCTTGATACAAGCTTGAAGTTGAGGTATTTTGTTGTATTATGTATGAAAATTACGCATCGCGAAGTTATGAAAAATGCTTGTTCTCTCTATGAGATTTTCTGCATAAATTATGCATAAATAAAGCCGTATAATAGCGATCGATCACGCGTCTTTACGTTGGCCATCGAGCTCCAGTATGTCGAGCTAAATATTCGCACTAGCAAATTACATTTATCGTTCAGAAAGTTATACATACTTTGGATACTCAAATATAAGAATTTCGCAAGTGCTCAATAAAGTGCTCTATTGTACTCGTTAGACAAATAAATTAATACAATCGTTAGAAATTAATTTTAATACAAATTAACACAATAGCAGTATATAAAAAGAACAAATTCAATGTTTACTTTAAATTTGCGTATTTCTTTTGTTGCTCAAATAATAATATCATCAATATTAATATGATGATAGTCTATTCCATATATAAAGCATTTTTACACGTTTTAAAATATTACCGGATATAATTCATTGAGAATTACTGAAAATATTACTTCCGCCAGATCAAAAAAAATGTATTCGGGAAAACGCGTTTAAGGATTTAAGTTAAGTTCTTGCTTATATAAATGTTTATAAATTGATACTTACAACTAATCTGCTTTACCAGGATCATAAAGTAACAACTTCCTAGAAATTGCGCTGAACTTCTAATTTATCGTTGTTGCGGGCCATTCTTTGCTCAATCGAATAAAATGATATTCTGCGCTCTGCATATGTTAGTCGCTCTTCGTCACAATTGGTGGCAAATATGTTTGTGCCGAAGGTGACGTCCATAGTTTACATTATTTTTAATATAGGTTTGTAACCGTCATTAAAAATGCATGTGGCGAAAAATGCAGCTTTTTGAATATCACACGACCTTTAGAACACGTGTTTCGGCTCAAATTGCCGAATATTTTATTGAATCTTTCGTTATTATTCTGAGTGAAACCTTCATATTAACGTAGACTTTACATTAATATCTACCACTTGACCAATATAATTTCCAATCAAAATTATCATATCAAACAGACAAGAGAAGCCACGATTGCTTCATGTTTATTATATTTATTTCCATCTGCAGCATTTTTTTCCTTTTCCTGATTACCTACTTTCTTGAGGATCAAATCGAACACTGCGCTTGCACAAGTGAATATATTCTCAATCGCAGCATAGTACATGTTAATGCTTAGATTCTTTCCGAAATCCATAAAACGAATGAAAGTGTTGATCCTTCTTATTCAGATTCCTAATAATCTTCGTACATGATCTTCGTACACGTTAGTTAGATTCCCCGTAGTTGCACCATACCGCGAGTTGACAAAACCCAAGCCTTGCTCGTCTTTTTCCCGAAAGTCACATCCGCATCGTAGATGTAGAATTTAAAATGTTGGAAAGAGCAGAAAAATCAAGTATGAAATTTACGACTGAATACACATGACTTAGTGTTATAATTACCAATATGCTGTTGAACTTCGTTTTCGTTCGAAAAACTATTTCAATACATTTTTCTTTTAACATATCGATGACCTGGATGCTCCACAGACTGTTTTGTGCCCGTTTTACCACGAAACATGCTTTAAGGTAGAAAATTCGTGATATTCCTAATCAAATTAACAACCATTTTTCACGATGTAAAAATAATAAATATATTTTATTATTATTGTATTAGTACTTTATTATTTCTAGTAAGCATGAATCAAATTTTTTAACATAATTTTTAATAAAATAATTTCTACCGCGCATGCGTAAATATTTGTCTAAAATGGTTCTTTTCATATCAAACAAATTGTTCAACACGTAAATTCTTAGAATTTAGTTTGGAAACCTACATTTTTATTTAGACAGTTTGAATCGTCATTAATTCAATAATATCATACTATTTTTTTGAAAAAACGACAGGATTTTTCATTGATTTATAAATGAATGTTTCATCCAACTTCCTTCGCCAGCCATTTACGCAATGTATTTCTGATCAACGTTAACGTTATTTATCTTTGTTATGTGTTTGGTAACCCATATTTTTCAATAAGGGATCTGATTCTACGTGACTTCAATTATATTATATGTCAATTTTAGAATTATCACAGGACATTATTATTCACGAATTAACTACCTTAAATCAAAACGAGGCAAAATGGCTTACTTTATGCTATATATGCGACCTCTGGTATCATAAATGACAATTAAATGGCTAAAAATTTTAATAAAGTTTTTTATATACATTATTTTGTTATTATTTGAATGATTGCGTATAAAGCATTATTCGCAGCGCTATTCGCGGATCCGAGCAGAAAAACTAAAAAAAAGTAAAAATGAGAAAGCCGAAAGGATGCAAGAAAGTCCTTCTCGCATGGTTCAGGCATAGGAGATTAATTTTATGTAAGAGAAGGATGTTTATTTCACTTTAAATACAATGTGAAAATATAATGAAACTTTAACCTCAATTATCTCGACTTTTTGATTGATTCGGAAATGTATATTCAACAACTCTGTTTAAACAGTTTTTTGATATTTTGATTTTAAATAATTTTATGAACAAATGACTGCAAAAAGATCACGATTGTGCAACTATTTTTTAGACAATTTTGATAAAAATATTCATAACTGTGTTTTTTCAAATGATATCAACAGAATTATTCTTCTAGATGAGTTTAACGTTTTAAAAAAAGTTTACTTATATCGAATGAAAATTTGATAACAGTAAACTTTTAAGATTTTTACAAATATGACTATGGATTCATATTTTGCTGTTGTAACTGCTTTGTTTAAAATTTTTGTTTTGAAAATCGGTTGAAAATTACGAATTTAACCGTTTGTGCTTGACTATTCTCTTAAGTATACTTTTGACAGTTTTCTTTTGAAAAAACAAATCCGTTACAATATATGCTTATAATTAGCAACAGGAGATATTTAAAGAACAATTTCAGATTCTTTACTTATTTTATTTGTATACTGTTACTGTAATTATTTTATAATTAATTAATATTATAATTATTTCTATTATCCTTATATCGTTCTTTCATTTTGGTACATTTTTATATATAATTCAATTATACAAATCTATATTACAGATTGCGAAAATAATATTCTTGTAACAATTTGACGAATAAATGAATAATATTATTACACTTCATACAAAATTTTAAGATTTTTAAATTAGTGAACATATCACCATTTCTCTAAACATGTTTTAAAAATTTTCAGTTTCTGAAATATTTAGTTTTAATATTTCTAAATTTACATAAATAAAGCATATTGAGTAATCAAAGTGGTCGCGATTTCATGATCGTGAAAACAAATATTATTCTTACCTTAATATACAGTTCCATTGATATGACAATAATTCCATATGCAGAAATTTCAAGTGGTATGTTACACCTAAGCTGAATTATATTTAACGATTTTTTTATAGACGTTGATAAATATATCCAAAACGATTTGTATCTGATTCAATATATATGAATTGTTCGGTAATATATTAATATTCTCTCTATAATTATTTCTCGAAAAGTTGATAGAAAGCTCGTTTTTTACTTTACGAATTTCAATGATAATTTGTAATTATAATAAATTAACAAATTATTAGGAACATAGAAGTGTTTAAGCATGGTCAAAGAAAACTATATGGGACGAAATGAACGAATAGAAATACGAAACAACGAAAGACACTTTTTAGTCAACTCTTTATTATCAATTAAGTATCATTTTTTGGAAACAAGAATAGAATGTTCAACAAAATTTTGTGATTAATAAAAATTATTTCTCTCAAATTACTGAGCAATATACAATTTATAGTAAGGATAAAATAAATTGTATAGAGGAGACTCAGGACGTTTTGGCACTTTTTGCCATTTCATTTATTGTCACAAAAGTTATAAATATTATTGAACTTTTAAATAATCACAGTATTTTATGAACATTCAGAAAGACATACGTATTTTTGTATCATTATATGCATTTGTTATAACGGAAAGTAATGAAAACGTGCAAAGGTGCACTTTCGCCAAAACGTCCTACATTGCAGAACGTCTTGGCCATTGTGTAGGACGTTTTGGATAATGTATTTGTAACGGATATAATTCAAGGGAACCTTTTTTATCGTAAATATATTATTAAGAAATGTTTATTAACTGTTTTTTTTCTTAACTGAAACTTTTTCTTGTTTCTCTTTCTGTTTTTCTTTCTCATTGTCTGACTGCAAATTCAGTTGTCTGTCTGACGATTCAGTTAATATTGTTGATTTCCCCGGTTTCCGTCCTCGTGATAATTCTGTCTAGGTCCTGCTTTCAGATATGGGCTAATGTCTCTTGAACGTTTCGTAGAAGACATTGTGACTACTGAATCTTCTGCGGGAATTACGTTGACTTACATATCTTTGTTCGTAACAGGATTATCACATAATGGTTGAATAACTTGATCTTGAGCGACTACTGGTGCAGTTATTTTATGTGAGTCCTTATATTATTCATCGTCGGTGAAAATCGCATCATTGAAAGGTTGAATTCCTCTCCTTGTAAATCCTCGTATTATATTAGATTTTGTGAATGCTTGATTGAATGCAATTCCAGCTAATGGAGGAATATCATACATTGTTATTGGTTTTCCTGGATTATTTAGTAGCCAATGATCCAGATAATAAAAACGCTCATCATTTACATTTAACAAATAATTTAAGTGCACATTGCGCTATCGAGACAAAATAAATATATAAATTGGCTGTAATAATTGAATGGGCATTGATCATATCTTTGCGGTGCATGAAATAAAGTTGATTACTTTTGTCCACTCCGCTCCTATGCGGATTATATTTTTTGACTACATTAGGATAAGGCACATTTACAATTCTTCTGCTATCAATTCCATTTTCGTTTTTTCTAATAAATTAAATGTTAACTTTCCTTGATAAGACACAAAAGCGTGTATTATCCCATCATTAGACGAAAGCACTAAGTATCTAAAATACTTAATTGATTTGGAGGCTATATACTGGCATAAGTTGCCTGCCCTAGTATCTTTATAAGGGACCATAGATTGGCCAATGGAGTACACTTTTCCTGCATTGTATAAAGTAGAACATTATGCCAACATTGTATTGAGCAGTTTTATAACTTTGAAAAAGCGGTCTTTCGTTGTCTCTTTGTCAAATATCAAGTTCTCAACAGAATGAATATAAAAGTGGATTATAAGATATCAATCTCGAGACATAACTTTTGATATAATCTCAATATTCGATTTTTCACCCCAATAATCGCGAATACTTGGTAAACTAACTATACCCATTCAAATTGTAATTCCAAAAAGTTCTGCATTTCGTCTTCGGTTAGAGCGATACTTCACCCACGCTTTTGAGTAGAAAACTATTTATCTGATACACTAAAAAATTTCAAAAAATAATGGTATGGTTCCAAAATGGATCTTAGGAGCGGATAGCTCTTGAGATTCAATTCGTGGCAAATCAATTTTTTTCCAAACATATGAACCTGTTGTTTTTATTGTTGAGATAGGACTACAAATTTTTTATGTTCTCGGTTCGTTGTTTCTTTTTTGAGTTGAATATCTTTTTTCCGAATTTCGTTGCCTGTATCTGCTGGAATTCTTTTTTGAAGTTCGACAGTACATTTTTAACATATGATTATATAGTTAAGAATACATTAAATTAATTGTTTTTTATTACTGTCTTATTTACCGTAGTCTCAATGAATAGAAAAAATGAATAGATATAATTCTCAATTATATATACTTACCTTTTATTAAGTAATTTCACTGTCCGTTTTAACGATTTCAATTTGCGCAAAACATCTGATAGCTATGTTCAAATTTTCTCTTGTCAATAGTTTCTGTCAGTAATATTAGATACTAAACAGATTCCTCTAGGATCATTGATGATATTATAAAACAATCGGTTACTTAATTTATCGACTATATAAAGCCGCTTGAAAATAAGTCGCCAAATATGAGCAGTTAGGCTCTAAAGGGTTAAACTTTATTAACTTAGTCTCGAGTCGTCACCTAAAAATCTTTTTAACTCATATTATACTATTTTTGGACAGATGTATTCCTTTTACTGTCCTGAGGTCGTTAAAATTACGTATTTAGTTAAACACATTTCGTTAACAGGAGATAAAACATTCGTAAGCTATCGTAAACCGTAGCGAATTATTATTAACTTAAAAAAAATTAAATTTATAAAGCGAAATTAGTAAGAGCACTCGGATTCGAGTAAATTCGAGCGATCTGCGTGAAGCGAACGCTCATCAAAGATACGCAGGTATCAAGAGAAGGAATCCCTTTTCCATGAGTCAGACTGAATCCGATTCATTAAACGAAATTGCGGACCAGAACGAGAGAGTAGTATTGTGACTACTCTATAGAATTACTACAACGCGGAAATCCAATGGCCGCCTTGCCTGATGCAAGGAAGGTGCAACCTGACGGAACCATGTATGCAGTTGGAATACAGTTTCGAGAGGAATTCCTCTCTTAAAGTGTTAACATTGAAGCTCATTGACATATTAGTCAATAGGCTGAATAAGTAAGTTATAAAAACTGGTCAGAGGAAATACTTTGACAGCTCGGATAATTTTTCACTCCTGACCCTTTTCGTTCCACTTCAGTATTCTAAAGCTTTTCCAATCTTTAGAAATAGAAAAGTACACTCTTCCATCCTTATATGTCACCAGACTTGTGCTCGAGAGTTCTTGAGTCAAGTCTTCTTATCTTCTTAATAGATTTGCATTAATAGGTTTGAAATAAATATTATTACATTTAAACTTACAATTAATGTTAGTTTTTATTTCTGCTCCAATCTTCTTAGATTCTGTGACTAATTACTGACAACGTTTATTCAAAATAATTTCCGGTGGAACACAATTACATGCTTTAATGACCATCAGACATTTTTATTAATTTGATGATTATACAACACTTTTACTATGATACATTGCAATTAGCTCAATAACATTTTTCTCAGCATAGTATACTTCGCAATTTTCTCGGTCCAGAGTAATAATTGATTGTTAAAAAATCGTTACTCAGATTATGTAAGAGGCTCTATTTTTAACTCATCCTGCATAATTATACAACAAGTGTAAGTAAAGAAGACGTATTTGATATATCAGCACGGATAGAAACCCGCCCTCTAACACAGTATTTAATTATTATTCTTTAGAAAGGTGGTTTGCTATTTTTCCTTGTGATACTTGATATGAATTCCTACTAACACGATGCATGATATTATCGATTCTTCTATAAGGTCATGGGGATATAGAAGACTATCTTGATACGTCGTGTGATATTTTGAAATTGAATTTCGATATCAGTAATAATTTCATAGCATTTCATGAGCATCTTGTGTTACTACGGTATGATTAAGTATCTTTATACTGGAGGATCCTCTTCAAGTAGTAATTTGTGGTTGCTCTATGGCGCTATTTGATAACTTATAGACCATTGCAATTCAAATGATATAAACAATGACTACTCTAACTGCCAACGAATTAGTAAATTTTAATGTTTGAGTTTGAGAAATAGTGCTAGAACTGCATTGAGCTCACCCCCGATTACGAAATGATCTGTAGTAGGAGATGTCCTTGATTTCGTACATTTGGTCTTAAATTGAAAGAAGCATAAATAATACTTAATAGAGTACGAGTAGTGGGTTTTGCTGAACAATGACTATTGACTTTCTTAATTGTTTCGATAGAAAAGTTAGTAGAATGAATTAAAAATAAGTGAAATTAACTGAAATTAAACAGATAATTTAACTAGTTTTGCAGTAGTTCCAACGAATCCTCTTTTGTTGAATGCAGAATACGAGTACGTAAAATATGGCGCAGATAGCGCTTTATATTCTTTACTCTTGCGTACCTTGAATCTCTCGCACTAGTATGTAGTAGCAGATATGAAATGTCGTCGTTTGGTTTTCCGATAAGTAACAAACTACGTTAGGGTCCTTGTTAGCAGTTTGAAGAGTGTCATCAAGGTTTGTCTAATCTTCATAAAAGTAGATCCCGTTATCGATGAAATTAACATTCAACGTAGATGCAAAGTAATCATTTTCAATCTCAAGGTATACAACTTGGATAATCAAACATACAAAAATAACAATTTACTCATAATCCGTCGAGAAAATTTATGCAGATTGAATACGACTAGGTATTTAGGCGGTTGACCGACATCGGCTAATTTAGTGACTACGCTAACACGTATAATTCTTAAACAGTAAACATTAAATAAACCAGTCTGAAATAGATCTGGAAAATTTCGAATTTGTGATCAGGAGGCAAAAGCTTATTCTTATAAATATTTCCTTGGATTTCGAGAAATGCATATGTTGTATTTTAATTATTAGCTGAGTTGATGTTAGTTGTTACCGACTCCGAGACGATCCATCCAGGAATGCAGCATTGCGTGACCAGATATTACGATACTTTGATGTTAAATGTTTCGTTTTTACAATATGATAAAAAAATTATAAAAAAATTATTTCCACTAATCGAACGCTTCGAAGTTTAAATTTGTCAAGTTCTGAACATCTTAAAGTACTCGACTCTAGTATCCCCGTATATAATACTACGAAAGTATTAAAAATAATATAGAATGCTGCAATTGTTGGAGTACGCCGCGTCTCCGTTCAGTTCATTAACGTATACATACACTGAAATGGGTGCGCACGAGCGTGCGTCACGTGAACCACGCATCACGTCATTCGCGTCTTTTATCCGCGACCCGCGTGGTATGTGTAATGATAGCCCCCTCCTAATGACAGGTCAGTACACTGCAAATTTTGGTGTCTCATTTCGAGACATTTTTGTTGAGATATCTTTTATGTCTCCAATTGAGACGCTTTTGGTGTCTCAGTTTAAATGTCTCATTTATTAATATAACCTATAATAATATAGTACTTAGAATTGAATATTGTTTCCAAGACTAGTTAAGGTGATATAGATATTAATTTTTTAAATTAAGTTTTGATAATTTAATAATTAATATAAAAAAATAATTTATAAACTTTATTATTTTTTATAATGATATTTTGGTTGTTGTCTTGTTAATATTTGTTGTTAACTTTTATATTATAAAATGTTAATTTTTAACTTTTATATATAAAATATTAATTTTTAACTTTTTTTTAAAAATATTTTAATTTAAGTTTGCCCAAAATAATTTTTATTTAAAAATGTTAGTTTTGTTATTTTTAAAAAAATTTTATTCTAAATTTGTCCAAAATAAGTTTTATTTAAAAATGTTAGTTTTTAAAAAAATGTATTCTAAATTTACCCACAATAAGTTTTATTTAAAAATGTTAGTTTTGTTATTTTTAAAAAAAATTTATTCTAAGTTCGTCCAAAATAAGTTTTATTTAAAAATGTTAGTTTTGTTATTTTTAAAAAAATTTTAATCTAAGTTCGCTCTAAGCAATTTTCAGAGAAGAAATTCTTCATTTCTTTTATTGTTCATTGCATTTATTTTAAAATACGATTCGAAATAGCGCGGCAAAAAGAACTCTAGATATTACTGCTCGTCTCGCAATCACCTGTCAGTTGCTCGGCTAACTTCAGTTTTTGTCGGTATTCCATAATTTTACCAGATTTTTAATTTTTTAGTAAATTATTTGTTTGTATTTTTACAACTCATTTTTGACAATGTTAACCTGATCTCAAAAGTTAGTCAAAAAACTATAATTGTAAAAAGTTAGTTGTAAACATTCTTTTCAAATATAGCTTTAAAAATTACAAAAGATGTAAAAAGTAACAGAAATTGAACAAAGTATCGATTTGTTATATTAATTTTGATCAAATATTCGCTATTTATTTGTTATTAATAAAATATGTTTTTGGCGCCAATGCATTAAATAAAGATTTCCATTTCGCCTTCGACTTGGCCTTAAAAAATCAAAGTAGGTTAGATAAATGAGATACTTTCTACGACTCAATTAAATAGACGTTTTTGGCGTCTCGTTTTGAGACATTTCGAAAGGATGTCTCATGAAATTGTCTCATTTGTACCAATGTGTCTCATTTTTAGACACAATCAATGTCTCGTTTAAATGTCTCAAACAACTGAGACGCGAAAAATGTCTTCAGATGAAACGAGACATTAAACATGTCTCAATACGAGACACTTTATACGAGACACTTTCTTAACTGAGACATTTTTTTAATTGAGTCACTACAAAAATGTCTCAATGTCTCAATTTGAGACACATTCGAGACACCAAAATTTGCAGTGTACTATAGACTTTGGCAATGGATCATTTTTTGTCTAATTACATACCTAATTGAGATCTGACATACAATTTAGTTTGTTGAAATAAAAATATAAATTTTTTAAAATAAGATTTATTATAAAATGTATGTAATATTATTTTGAATTATAACATTAGATCTAATTTGGATTTCAATAAAATTGTATGTAAAATTGTAACAAGATCTGATATTCGATTACATTTTTGTATAGTGAAGATTTATGAATTGTAGTGTTTTATTTCAGATTTTAGTTTCACAGTTAGTTTTACTTATGATTTAAGTCAAATGTCAGATATATAATATTAATAAAATTTTATATTAGACTAAATTTGTCTATAATAAACATATTCAGATTCCAGTATTTTGTGCTAGATATTGCATTGGATCTAATGCAGATCATATTATAATCTTTGGTCATATATTAGAATTAATATATGATTTGAGATCTAACATCCAATTCAGTTTGTAGCTTGAATTAAAAAAAATGTAAAATTCAATATAATGTTTATTAGAAGATTCATATAAAATTTTTCATTTATAACATCTTATTTAAATTAGGTCTTAAACAAATCTAATGTACGATCTTAATAAAATCTGATATTACATCCACTTTTCCTGAAATGAAAACTTACAAATTTTAGTATTTTATGTTATATCTTACACTATATTTACGGAAAATTTACTTTTACAGTTTTACTCGTGATCTCAGTCAGATTTTATATCAGATCTGAATAAGATATACTTTCATAGTTCGGAATGAATGTACTTGAAATATTACATCAGATCTTTAAAAGACCTTTATCAGATCCGCCATAATGTTTAGAGATTACAGGTTGACAGGATTTTCTTCATGAACATTATTGATATAAGTTAAAGTTCGACCATTTCAATTCATCTCCCTTTAAGAAGTGCATTCGCATGTAACTATTTTTAACAATGTTTAATCTTCACATATGTATCAATGTTAAATTATCTTCGACGAAATGAAAAATTTTGCTATTTGTATGTTGACACATATTTTTATTTATACACGAATATTTAACATTATCAGCATTCAGTTTTTCTATCAACATTTCATATTATGTCAGACGTATTCTCAAATCGCTAAGAAAAATAGCAATTTTTCATATAATTTTTTCTGTATGTATATTTCTACAATCTTAAAAAAATCTGATTACAGTGAAATTTTATTCTTCTAAACATGAACCGTTTAAAAGCAAAAAAAATCCTTTGTGATACAATTTTCTTTTAAATATTATGCAAAATGGCGGCATGATAGTTTGATAATTTTCAGTTCACAAGCCATGTTTCTTTTTTACAATTTTGCGTACATCGTATAATAATTCAATACTTTATTTTATTGTTACACTCTAAAAAATCTGAAGTAAAACCCCTTATTTTACACCGCTCTGAGTGAATTCAGAAAATAAGCAATATTTTTTCCGAAATTTCCTAGGTCAATTTTATTCCTGAATGTGTACAGTGTAGACTCAAAACTTTAACATAAAAATACAAATCAATAATAATTTATATAAAAGATAAATGATAATTGAATCGATATATTTTTAAACGATTTGTCCTGAAAATCCTGAAAACTAGAATGAAGAATTTAATTTTTACAACTACCAGATAGTATAGTTTAAAATAAAAAAATCTGTATTTATTCACATAGCAATATTTTGATTATCGGATTCGATCATTCACGAGTCTTCATGTACATAATTGCAATGAAAGAAGTTATTTTTATTGTACTCAAAGTATCTTTTTTGCTCGTTTCATCAATAAATAAATATAACTAATGTGTAAAACAACTAAATGAATAATAAAATGTTACGTCAAATATCTAAATTTAACTTATTCACATTGAAAACAGAAGGTAAAGTGTTTTTATCCTTTAATAATAAAAGAAAATTCTCCCTCAATGTAGAAAACAGTTTTATATACAAATACTTATAAATTAACATCACACAGGGCAGATTTAAAAAAGTTACTTTGAATTTAATTAGTAATATCCCAGAAATAAAACGACTTTCTGTACATTAAAAATTATTTTTAATTTTTTAATATCTGATTAAAAAAGTTGGCAGTTATTGTTATTTTTATAGTTCTCAAAATGTAATAAGCAAAATTTGTTTTCTCTTTTTTTTTGAACAAATAGATTTGCATGACACAATTCTGTAGTATATTTTTAATATTATTTATTATAGCTAATGACCTATATATACCGGGTGTCATTATCTCAAAAAAACTTACCACAGAAAAAATGTCTCGAATGTAAAATTAACCAACTTTAATGTAGAATTTATCCATGCAAAAATGTATCCACCAATAAAAATCATAAGCAAAAAATTAAGTTATAAGAAAAAAATATTTTAAATAAAATTAACACAGCATCCGAATTAAGATTCTGATTAGAAATTTATAAGTTTGCCCTACCCCATCACCCAGGGGTGGAAGGG
>JABFPY010000089.1:0-13017 GCA_022817165.1 Phoenoteleia sp. ZL-2020 | reverse complement strand
GCTTCACAGTCCCGACTGCTCACTGTCCAGAACGCTCACCGTCCAGACTAAGTCTAACTTCAGTGCGGTTTTCTTGAACGAATAGGTTATAGTTGCTTTCGCTTATAACAGATGGCACATAAATAGGGAAACGTGATATTTATCGACGTTTAAACATTTGTAAACATTTATAAATTTATAATAATCTAAATTTATACTACATGATTACTAATTGTAATAAATTTTTTTATTATTAAATATAGTAATTAATTTACATTAAATATTCTTTTATACTCATAATTATATTATTTTATTTTATAATTAAGAAAAAAATGAAATAATATATATATATAATAATAATAAATATAAAATAATGCAAAAATTAATATATTAAATAAATACAAAATTATTCCCAAAAAATTGAAAAAATGTTATGCAAATACACTTAATATATTATTAAAAATGAAATGCCTGAATAAAGGATTACTATGAGAGAGTAAATAATGTGATATTTAAATTATTTTCATTAATTAATTAATTTTAATAATAAAAATAAAACTATTCTTAATTAACAATTTCATACTTTCTATTATTTTAAGTATTATAAAAAAAATTGATGTATTATATGAATATTTATAGAAATAAAGTGTTATACTTTTATTCCAATAATAATATCAAAAAATAAAAATAAAATTAATAAATTCAATATAATATATTATTTTATTATTCCAATTTTTAGATCAAGATTATTTATTTTCTCAATTATAATATTAAATATTAATAATAATCATTATAGTATCTATTGTAATTAAAATAGCTACATTCCCATTCTTTTATTGACTTATTACATTAATAAAAAATCTAAATTGATTAAACTGCTTCATTTTATGAACAATTGAAGAAATAAATCCAATTATTATAATATTTAATGTTTTGCATGAAAATAAAATTTCATGTTTATTTAATTTCATAACTTCAATTATCAGAAATATTGGGGAGATTTAATGAAACATTTTTAAAAACAATATTTACTTATTCTTCTATATTTTAATTAATTTTAAACTGATAATATGATGAAACAAAAATAAATTTAATAATATTTATGACTTCTTTCGTAACAAAAAATGTCATTTAAATAAATTAATATATTTAATTTTATGTTTATTTTTAAGTGGTATACCCCCAATAATAAGATTGATAATTAAATGATATAGACCATTTATTTCCAATTATATTTCCAATTAATTATATTAAACATAATAATTTTAATAATTACAGCCATCGTAACTTTATTGACTTATATATCAATAATATTTACTTCTTTCTTATATTTTAATATAAATATTAAATTCATTTTTTATTTAAATTGAAATTATATTAAAAAAAATTATATTTCTTTATACTTTTATCAGTAATAATACTAATGTTTAATAATTTAATATTATAAAACTGTAAGCTAAAAAAACCATAAATCTTCAAAATTTAATTTATATATTATAATTATAAGTTTTAAACTATATTCATTATTTTTAAGTTTGCATTTTAATATTTTATCTAAATTAAAAAAAAAGGCTTCTATTTAATAAAATAATAATATATCTGATTTTAGTAATATACTGTAAATTTATTTAAAGAAACTTATTATTAATTTTTTATTTTTTATTCTTATTATTAATTTTTACGAAATGCTTTCTGTCTACTAATCATAAAAATATATAGCAGCGTTTATTTTATTTTTGGAATTTCAGCAGGAATACTTGGTTCTTCAATGAGTATTATTATTCGAATAGAATGAAAAACCCCAGGAATAGTAATTGGAAATGATGAAATTTTTAATTCAATTCCTTTAATATTAGGAGAATTTTAGAACTGATTGATTCCTTTAATATTAAATTCTCTAAACAAAGCATTCCCTCGAATAAATAATATAAGATTCTGATTAGAGTAACCCCTGCAATTCTATTACTAATTTATAGAAATATTATTGAAATAAGGGCAGGAACAAAATGAACAGTGTACCCCCTAATATCCACCCAATGAAATACATCTATTGATTCAGCTATTTTTTTTCTTCATATTGCTGGGATTTTCTCCATTTTAGGATCAATTAATTTTAAGTGTATAATTATAAATATAAAACAAATTTATATAAATAATTCAACATTATTTTGTTGATCAATTTTTTCTTTATTATTATTACATAATAGAACAATCCCTTAATTATTATCATTACCAGCTCTTGCTGGAGGAACTACTATGTTACTTGCTGATCGAAAGTGAAATTCTTTTTTTTTCACCCTGCAGAAGGAGGGAATCCTATTTTATATTAACATTTATTTTGATTTTTTGGGCACTCTGAAGTTTACATCGTAATTTTAGCAGAATTTGAAATAATTTTTCATATAATTTATATTGAATGAGGGAAAAAAGAAACTTTTGGAACCCTACAAATAATTTATATGTGCTACAATTTCAATTGGATTTCTTGGTTTTATTTTATGTGCCCATCATTTATTTACAATTGGAATAGATGTTGATACTTGAGCCTTCTTTACTTCTGCTGCAATAATTACTGCAATTCAATCAGGAATTAAAATTGTTAGATGAATAGCAGAACTATTAATGGAATAAAAATAATTATAACTCTTTCATTATTATAAATTTTACATTTAATTTTTTTTTTGGTACAATTGGAGGATTAGCAGGAATTAGTCTATCCAATACATCAATTGATATTATTCTTCATGATACTTACTAAGTAATACCTCCTTTTCATAATGTTTTATCAATACCACCTGTATTTTCAATTATTGGAAGACTTATTATATGATGCCCACTATTTACGGAATTATTTTTAAATCCAAAATGATTAAAAATTCTATTTTGAACAATACTTATGGGGGTTATTTCCATAAAATGTTCTTGGCACTGCAGGAATACCACGATAATACTCTGATTATTCGGATTTTTATTATTTATGAAATACCTTATCATTAATCGGCTCAATAATTTAAATTATTGCTTTCATATTATTATTATTTATTATTTTAGAAAGATTAATAAATTTTCTCTAAATAAATTCTTCAAATTAATTAAAACATTCCTTACTCCGTTTCATTCATTCATTTGAAGAAATAGTTATTTTAAATAAAATGTATCTAATATGTCAGATAAATTGTTTTAAATTTACATTTCATAAATAAAATATTAATATATTTTTATTAGGTTATATATCATGAATAAATATTAATTTTCAAAATTCTATATTCCCAATAATATTTTTTATAAATTGTTTACATGAATTTATTATAACATTTATTTTTTTTATTATTTCAGTAATTATAATTATAAATAAGTGGTATTGATATAAAATTATGAATCATCAATTAATTTAAACTATTTCGACTGCTTTTCCTTTAATTATTTCATTTTTTTTAGCATTACCTTTTATTACAATTTTATATACAATAGATGAATTACAATTACCATTCATATGAATAAAAAGAATTGGAATTAAATGATACTTAACTTATGAATAACCCTTATTTAAAAATGTTATATTTTACTCATATATAATTAATACACTTAATGAAATATGAAAACTTCTCGTTTATTAGATGTTGATAATCGAATTACTCTTCCAACTGAAATTAAAATTCGACCTTTAACTACATGAAATGATGTCATTCATTCTTTTACAGTTCCTACCTTAGGATTTAAAATTGATTCAATTCCTGGGCATATTAATCAAAAATTCTTCCATTTCAATATTCCCTCAACTTTGTATGGACAATGTTCAGAAATTTGTAGAACAAATCATAGATTTATACCTATTGTAATTGAAGCTATTTCAATACAAACTTGTATTACATTATTAAAAAAATAAAAGATTTAGTTACATATATAACATTGAATCGTCAAATTAAAATTATTTTCATAATAAAAAAAAATCTTTCATTAGGTAATTTAAAAGAAGTACTGCTTTCTTTAACCAAATTCTAATAAATTGACACTTACATATATTTCTAATGAATCCCACAAATAAGACCTATATATTGAACATATATATTTATTTTACTTTAACACTACACTATTCTTTTAAAACGAATTTAATATACTTTTATAAATGAATTTAAAATAAATAATGAAAACAAAAAATTAAATTTAAAAATAAAATTAAATATTTTTCATCCAATAATTTATTCTTTCCTCTCTTTGAATTGAACCTCCATTTTTTTTCATTGCACACTCTTAAAACAGTCCACTTATAATGACCTGAATCCACTTATTATAAGTGGATTTTCCACTCATTTTTGGCTTAGGAGGAAATCCATTTACTGTAAGAATAAAATCCTCTCTTCACACATCAGTTTATTATCAATGGAATTATACTCAATATAAACCATAGTCTGTTCATAATAAACTGAAAAATAGTTGCATCCTAAGAATACAAGCCGTAATGAATGTTACTGTAGGTTTGATGTACGAAATGTTGAATTTCTATTATTTGAACTACCTATCAATTACTAATATTAAGTACATATAATTCATTGGTTGATAATAATACTCGATACAAATAATTCAATTATATATATATTCATATCTCATAAATCAAACTTACTAGTTTGTAATAAGTACCAGAATAATTAGTAATTAATAAAGTAAAAGATTTCACGAAAGCCAAATGTTAACGAATTATATCATAATGTAAAATAATAAATATAACCCATATACAGTTTTGCCAGTATCTTTACAATAACGATAGACTTAATAAATATAAATGAATATAAATATTATTTTCTGAAATTAATTACAAAAGTTGAAAATACTGAACTTTAATTTATTACATACTAACACATATTTTTGTTTACATTTTTAATTCATATACACGATTTGTTAAAAATTGTATTTCGATTTTTAACAATTTGTTAAAAAATAAGTACAATTTTTATTTTAGTTTCAACTTAACTATGAAATATTTGTTTCTGTGGTATCATGAGGGTGTGATAATAAATAGTTGAATTTTAAGACATACCGCACTCGAATTTACGAAAGTAATGTCGTCAACCTCGCCATTTCTCTCAGTATTCGCGCATGCGCAGAGCATATACGGTTACAGAATAAATCCACTTATGATGAGAATATATCCGTGAAAGAAGAGCGGACGTAAGTTTAATTGTAGAATAATTGCAATTCATTGTTAGAATATCAATTTATTTTACTGTAATGGAATCTTCTGTTCAACAATCGACATCGTGTCAACAAGAGCATATGTATATTCAGAATACAGTATTCTTATTATAAATTGATCTTTTTTAAGAGTGCACATTTTGAAAATATGTACGTAAATTAAATGATATCATAACATAAATTATAATAACATAACCTGAAATATAAATTTTTTTTATCTACAAACAGCGACCATCATTTACTGGCCACGGTGCGGAACGAGATGCGGTTTTTTCAAATGACTGTTAAGCAGTTTAAAGGGGAAGGTTTTCGCTTCAAAAAATACCAAGAACGAAATGATTCCATTGGATTTTTAACTTATTTTTTATTTGATCAGTTTTTTCAATTTTCCATGTGTGCTCAGACTTTTAGCAGGCACTTTATATGAAATACATTAAAACCAATATCTAATATATTACAATGTAGTTTCACAAAACAATAAAAATATTTGGATTAAGATAGTAAAATTGTTGAAATATTTCATATACAATTTTCTGTATTTCTTTGTTTGCATATATTTTAATTAAACAATGAATTTATTTTTTGTTTCTTCTTTAAATTAGTTCATTTTCAATTTATATTTAATCGTTAATCGCTAATTGCTATATAATCATTATGTAACATACTTATATTATTATACATAAAAGTTAATTTTTTAAATGTAAACTATTTATGTAATAATGCAGCACAACTTGGAGCTATGTACATAAATGTTAACATTAATTTACATCTAATTTATGTTAATTTCATGTAAATATGGCTATCAAAGTATTTAAGTCAACGTCGATTATAATTACTTTTTCATCATATGTGATTAGAGTGTTTCCGCATACTGAAAACAATTGCAACGCTATTTGTTGTAATCTACAACAGAAATACTTTTTAAAGATAAATAAAAATATTTATAATTTATCACAAATTATTTCTCTTTTTTTTATTTTTTATGCACAAGTATTCCATGATTTATAGTATTTCATTCTGTACTTACGTTGGATTACTTAAATATAACTCTCATCGATTGTTGCGATGCTAATTCAAAACGGTGTTCATGGTTTTTATGTTTCTACTTGGCGTCAGCGCAAGTGTGCGCGCATTTCCGAACGTTCTGCTAACGTTTATTCAACGTTTTATTGTAACTTTCAGAAACGTTTACTAAACGTTACAATATCCGCTGCTGTGATTATTTTCAGGTTATGTAAATGTTTGTTGAATCGTTCCGGGTAACGTTTCAGTAACCTTTATGAAACGTTTCAAACGTTATCACAAGGTTCAGTAAACGCTGCTGGAACGTTACCCTTAACGTTTCAACAAACGTTTACATAGCCTCCAAATAGCAACTGGGGCGGACATTTTAACGTTTCGTAAACGTTTGTGAAAGTTACAATGAAACGTTTATCAAACGTTCAGCTCCGTTGGGGACCGCAGCCAACTTAAAATGAGGCTCAGTTGTTTTAAAGAATGGATACTATTGTTAAAATTCAATAAATATAATGTTTACATTTAATTTATATAAAAATTGTTTGTATGTTTAATCATAAAATACGTTCAATGTTATTCTTCTGTACTTTTTTTATTATATTGAAAATCCTGTATAATAACATAGACAATGATGTAGCAGAAATATATTTATTAAATTTGTTTATTTATTAATAAATAATAAAAACGAAATAAAACACAATTTCTTGAACGCGTAGTTTACTTCATCTTTGTTAATTATTATATTACAATTTTGCCTTAGCAATTATATTTTAATTGTTTGCAAAATTTTTGTACAGTATGATGAAAAAATATGTAGTTTTATTTAACTTTTTATTTTTCTATATATTTTAAAACTACCTTGTACTAAATGATTTGTTTATTTTATCAAAATAATTTTATGCAATTATTTGTGTAATGTCCCTAAGGGAACACATTCGTTGAATTAACGTTGATTCAACGTTGAACATAACGTTGATTCAAGGTTGATTCAATGTTGCGAGAACCGTGATTCAACGTTGAATCAACCTACGAATGTCCGGGTGGATTGGGTTAAATCAACGTTGACTCTTCAATGTTGTATCAACGTTGATTCACGGATAAATAATGGTTAAATTAACGTTGACGTTTCAATGTTGATTCAACGTTGATATGCAGATGAATCATGGTTGAATCAGCGTTGATGCTACAACAACGAATCAACGTTTATACGCCGTGGAACGACGGTTGAAACAATGTCGTCAGAACAACGTTGATACGTGGATGAACAACAGTTGAATCAACGTTGATGCTACAACGTTGAATCTACCTTGTACCTAAGCACACTTGAATTAAAAATAGAAATATTTTAACTTCACATAAATTTTCTTTTAATAACTTTATATCGCCATTTTTGTAAGTAGGTAAATACATTTGTGATATGAATTTATACTTATTTTAATTAATATTTGTAATAGGAATTAATTTGTAATAGGAACTGTTTGTTTATTGGATATAATCGTACTTTGCGTATATAACCTTAAAAACTTTTCAAAATATTATATTTTTCATTGATACATTTTGTAAGATATTTTTTGTACTGGCTTATCTATTAAATCTATAATATAATCATTAAAAATAACAAATTCGAAAGCTTTTATGGTTATATTTAATAGATCAGCTAGTATAAAAAATATCTTACAAAATGTATCAATTAAAAATGTAATGTTTTGAAAAGTTTTTAAGGTTATGTACTCAAAGTACGATTGTATCCAATAAACAAACAATTCCTATTACAAATATTAATTAAAATATATATAAATTATTACTTACAAAAATGCTTCGCCAAATAATCCGTCAACGAACGCCGAACGAAACCTGAGCCAAATCGAAAACAAATTAAGGCGCACGACAAGGTGCAAGCCGGTGTATTTTTCACTTCTTCTTTAAATAACTAATTCATACACCATATGTTTCGGCGTTTCTGCATATCGAAAGATTCCTTAATAGATATATTTTCATTTTTAATACAAAATAATCTTATATTAACTATAATGAAAAAAAAATTACACTTTTTCTAAGTTAAAAAAAAAATTGTTTTGACAGATGAAATCCGTTATTGGCGATATAAAGTTATTAAAAGAAAATTTATTTGAAGTTAAAATATTTCTATTTTTAATTCAAGTGTGCTTAGGTACAAGGTTGATTCAACGTTCATTCAAAGTTGTATCCACCCGGACATTCGTAGGTTGATTCAACGTTGAATCACGGTTCTCGCAACATTGAATCAACCTTGAATCAACGTTATGTTCAACGTTGAATCAACGTTAATTCAACGAATGTGTTCCCTTAGGGGTATCATGCAACTAATTCATTATTTGTCCAATATTTATTGCATCTACAAAAGACATATTTGATACAATAATATGCACAATAATTTAGTAAAATTATATTCAAAAGTATTTCATCATATCGGGGAATGTATTCTAAATCTGATTTATCAAAACTTATTTAAGAATATACAGTTTTATATTTCGGTATTTTTAGATTGCAAAATCTGCCAGACATTCTTTTTGCATAAGATAGAGGACAAATTTATACGGATAAAGTTAAATTGCATCTACTCTTACGGATTGCTTAAGATTGTATCTTATCTTATTGTCTGAATAACAAGATTTAATGTACTAATTATTTTTACATTCATATTTCACAATTAAATAACCCAAAGAAATGGAACTTAATTAATTGAATTACTGAATTAATAATTAAGTAATAGTTTTAATGTTTATTTTTTCTTTATATTAAGATTCGTCGTTTTTAAATAGGTTTTTACAGATTTAAGTTTTATAGATTTTTACATTTATAAAGATTAGGAAGAGTTTATACGCCAATGGAAGTTGTTAAAAAGAGGATAGTTGTTACATTAACTGATGTTTAGCCTACAATTACTCTCCCTTGCTGAAACTTGTCCAAATGGTATTGAATCTCTCGAGACATTTATTATGGAAAAAATCCATATACTGAAAGTCTTCAAAATAATCATTTGATATACTTAACGTCTTCAAAATAATTGTTTGACATACTTAAGGCGATCCCTCAGTTACACTTCCACTTCGAAAACTATTTCACTTTCACAGTCCAAACTACAAAACAGAATGTAATAAAAAATATATCCAACGCTTATTTCATTTTTGAATAAAAGTTGGATATATTTTTATTAAATTCTGTTTTGTAGTTTAGACTGCGAAACTGACATCGTTTTCGAAGTGCAAAAGTAATTACACCATATACTTAACGTCTTCAAAATTATTTCTTGATTTACACACTTTCTTCAATTTCGAATTATAATTCTACGTAAGGTATGTACCGAAATCGGAGCGTCTACCGTCTTTACTTTTCTTCAGATTTTCAATGCAGCTATTACTTTTTTTAAGACCAACATGTCTTATAAAATACTTTATATATCAGACAATTATTTTGAACATATTGTGTAAGTAAACAAAATTACTTGAACAATTAAAAAATTTGAAAATTATTCCGAAGACATTCAGCATTTTATGTTCTAATCTTTGTCTTGAAAACAATTTTCAGATAATGCCTTTAAAATAATTTGTCGATATGCTTTATGTAATGAAAATAATTCCTTCATATACTTAATATCATGAAATATATTCAATATAACAAAAAGTTCTTTCGAAGACATTGAGTATGTGGGAACATTATTATGAAAACATTAATTATATCAATAAATTATTTCGAAGACATTTAGTATGTCTCCCGATATCGAAAATTATTTTGTAATTATTTTAACATAGAAAATGAGTGACTGCGCGTTCAGAAGTCATACTCACAATGCTGCAAATAAATGTGTTTATTTGAAAAAATCATATTTATAGTTTAATAGTATTTGTAAGATACATATTTAAACATATAACAATTATTAACAATAATCAGTTTCTTGATAATATGACCTTCAAATAATAAATTTCAATACTAATTTATTATCCTGCATTCAATATATCAAATTTCACCTGAAAAACATAAAATATTTTGTGTATTTTAGGTGCTCCATATATTAATCACTCTCGCTGTTGAAAGTATAATAAAGTTAAAAGTTTCCTTAATAATAAGAAATTTTTTTATTTTCTTTATATATATATTTAAAATAGTTTATTAATAAATTTAAATTATTTATAAATTACGTTATCACAACTGATTTAAGTAGGTTCAACCGTTACCAAGTCGTAATTCGAGGGTTCCAATTTAAACTCTAACTATTCATCAATTGTTTATTTCATTTATATTCAACATTTGTTATCTCACATAGAAAGCCTCTTTTTATTATTAAGTAATTTTTTATTATTATATTCCATAAATTACTAATGCTTAGCTATGGTTAAACATAGGCCCATTTTGAAAGATGGATTGTTATTTCTCAATAAGTTTCAAAAAGGTTAATATATCCTTTAATATATTCAAAAAAGAATAACCGTTAAATATGTAAAAAATAGTTTGTAGTTTAAATAACAATAAGACAATTACATTATCACGATGTATTATACAAAATAAAGAAATTATATAATCACTCTTTAAATACACGCAGTTTTTTCAACAGATTTTGATTTCAATCTAAAATTTGTAACAATTATTGCTATTGGATGTATGGGGTATGAATCAATATTTACTTAATTTTAAAACAAATTCTTTTTTCTAAAATCTGTATGTTTAATATCAGAACACATAAATAGCACATAAATATTTGCTAATTTGTTTATTGAAATTTCCTTCGTATAGAAAGAAATTTCAATATACATTTGTATTAAACAACATCAATAGCACATAATTCCTGGCTACTAATATTTCGATTTTTCTGTATATGACGAGGCAGCTTCCTGGACCTTTAATCAATTGCTATACTTTTCCTGATATTTTCAATGAACCTATAAGTTTTTTAAAACCAATATGTCTTGCAAAATACTTTATATATGAAACAATTATTATTCAGTAAATACAAAAAATAACTAGAAGAATTAGAAAATTCTGCCTAAGGTATGTACCGAAATCGGACCGTCTACCGTCTTTACTTTTGTTGACATTTACAATGAAGCTATTAGTGTTTTTAAGACCAACATGTCTTCAAAAATACTTCATATATCAGACAATAATTTGGAGGATATTGTGTAAATAAACAAAATCACTTGAAGAATTAAAAAATGTTTAAATTCTTTCGAAGACATTGAGCATTTTATTTTATAATCTATGTCTTGATAACAAATTGCCTTTAAAATAATTTTTCGATGTGCTTAATGTAATCCAAATAATTCCTTGATATACTTTATATTCTGAAATATATTAAATCTATGAAAAAATTATTTTCAAGACATTGAGTATGTGGACACATTATTATGAAAACATTAATTAAATCTATAAATTATTTCGAAGATATTGAGTATGTCTCCTGATATCGATAATTATTTTGAAAATATTTTAACATAGAAAATGAGTGACTGCGCGTTCAGAAGTAATACTTGCAATGTTGAAAATAAATGTGCGTTTTGCTTGCAAAATAATATCTGCGTGAACATATATATAAATTCAAAGTCTTCGAAATAACTTTTCAATATGCTTCATATCTTTATTTATACTTAATATATGGAACAATAATTTTAAAGACATTAAGTATATGAAACAATTATTTTGCAGATATGAAGTATGGACACAATCCATATACTGAAAGTCTTCAAAAGAATAATTTGATATACTTAACGTCTTCAAAATCATTGCTTGATATACTTAACATCTTGAAAATAATGACACCATATACTTAACGTCTTCAAAATAATTTTTTTATATTTACAATTTCTTCAATTTCGAATTATAATAATACCTAAGGTATGTACCGAAATCGGACCGTTTACCCCATGTAACGCATTGTGCACCAGGTTTACGAATCCTGTCTAAGAACATTGAGAAAACGCATTGTGCCTCAATTCCCCGAAGAAGTCGATTTAGAATATCACATAAGTATTTCAATTGTTGCCTTTACGAAACCATCTTCTTCTGAAGTGCATTATTATATGTGGACTTGAAAATGTTATTTTCATTTGATCCACAAGAAAAAATATTTCACTACTTTATTTATATTTATATATTAAGCATATTTTAAGGACATGTCTTGATAATAATCGTTCCCTATGATTCTATAAACAGGACGTCCTCATTATAGACAAATCTTTAGATTAGTTTAGAAAATTTAGAAAATTAGAAAAATTCATAATGATTACCTAAAATGATTTTTAGTCTTCAAAATTATTTCTTCATAAACATATATATATATATATATGTATACTGAAGTATGTTTTGGAACCCCTACAATTTGTATACCTTTTATAGGATGTATTTAATTTATTACAAATATTATTCGTACAGCAACATTAAGAATTTGATTTACAGCATATATTAATGTAGGTCATTAACTATTTACTTTAATTAGTAATAATGGGAATACATTCATACATCTAATTACAATTATATTTATTAGAAGAAGAAATATATTAATATTATTAAAACTTAGAGTAGCTATTATCGAAACCTATGTATTAACCATTTTCTTAATACATTTTGGCATTTCATGGGGTTTATGGGGTTTTATTGGGTTTATGGGAAATTTATTGTTCACTGCTAAAATCAGAAGTTTTGTAACTCCATTCTTTCTTAACATCAAAATTTTAGGTTTTTTATGAGATCTCATCGCCAACATTAGCGTTACCCAATGTGCACCACGAGGAGGTTGTCGGTCGGATTTTGCACATCATGGCGTGCATTTGTGTAATTGTGTTCGTGTGTGTGTATATG
>JABFPY010000088.1:0-13065 GCA_022817165.1 Phoenoteleia sp. ZL-2020 | reverse complement strand
TAACTCATGTATAAAATAAAGTTGTTCCAAATTTTGGTATTACAACGACCAAACAATAGCAAATGTAGTGAGTTGCAGAATTGAAGTAATGATTGATGATTGTCTCTGTTTCTTCAATTGTGCCTAAACGTATTGCAAGACGTTCAACTAAGCGGATTGCAAGTCGATGTGATGTTGAATCAAAAGTCTTGCGGATATTGATCCAGTTATTCGACTAAGTTGCGTTTATAAAACACTGCATCATGACAGATTCATTTATCAATCAATAAGTTCTCGCGAAAATTTGAAGCTCTTTAGCATAAATTGTGTGTAAAGTAGAGTTTCTCAACAATGTTTTGCTGTAAAATATTATCCAAGCATATAAAATTTGAAAAAAGTTGTTTGAGATCGAAATAAAAAAGGGCGCCCTCGTTGGATACAATTTAAAAGTAAATAAGAAAGTTATTTAAGTTTAGTTTGTTATAAAATAGAACGCATTTTTTAATTACTTGATATGATAATAACAGCAGTGACTATGACATTTGTGTGTACGATTAATATCACAACTGAACCGTTACAATAACAGTTAAATATTAAATCGTCATTAAAAGATAAGTGCACTTTCATTAGTATGTGTTAGTAAATTTCATAATAAATACATTAATTAATTGTTGCATTAACAAATAGTAATATCATATTTTGTTACTTAATACGAATTTACGTTTCGTAACAGATAATTGTCGCAGCGAAATTTCAAATTCAATTTTCATAACAGAAGTTTAATACTTTTGCGCAATAAATACGTAGTTTGGGTGAATTCAAATTACTGCACTTTGAATATTTGTTTGAATCGATTTAAATAACTTGTTTAAATAAATGTACTGAGATAATATCGTTTCTTTCTAAGCATATTCAATGACATTGATTACTATAATAATAAAAAGCATTTTTAAACAACAACGTTAGTTACTCGATGTTCAGCGTAACACTTATACTCGTAATTAAACATTAGAAATGAGACACTTCTAAAAAACTGTGAGATATTTTTAGAAAAGTCAATAATTTTAGCAGAATGTGAAGAAACTTTGAAAAGACTCATTATTTCGCTGAACATCATAAAATATCATCGCGGAACAATGAAATGATTTGCGGCGCAATTATTGATTATTCCGCAAAATTTTCTCTTCACATTGAAACGGACAAAAAATAAGTGTAATAAAGATTTCGTTGAATAAGTTATAGAATGCAAGAAGTGCAATATCGTACAGAACTTTCGAAAATAGTTTGCAGTTGCTTCTTTTTAATTTCGAATTAATTAAATATAATTACGTGAATTGGTAATTAACGCATTATGACATGTGTATCTGCAATGCAGATGACAGTGTAGCAGGTATGCAGCTATCTAGTAAATGCACCTGCAAATGATACGTTGTTAGAATATTTTCACTCCCGCATGCAGAAGAATAAATATTATTCAAATTAGGGAAAGGGGATTTGCACAATTTCAGTTCATTTACATTCACTTTATATGTTAATCGCATTCAAAAACTAATAAATAATTTAATAAACAGTTATTTTTATAGCAATTTTTATTATATTGTTAATAAATAAATGAAACAATAAAAAGCATTGAAAGATTAAAAAGTAGTTCAAATTATTAACAGCGAAAATAACGCAAAACTTTACACATATTAACTATTGTTCTTAATGTCAATCAATATGAATATAAAGTTTATAAATGTGAAACAAATGAAAATTATTTATGAACTTGTAAATAGTAAAGAAATGTACTATTTACTAATATCAATAATTGATAAAAGTTTGCTAAGAACTATATACTTTTAAGTAAAAGTTAAACTTGGGTAAGAGTGAATTTTTATTACTTAAGAAGTCTATTAATTATTTCGGTTATTTTCATAAATAAAATATTTATTAAGTAAAAGTTAAATGTTATGAAAAGTTTGTAGTTTCTATGGAATGAGTAGTGCTTTTTCTTAACATGTAAAATGTATATTCAATTCGACTTCATATTAAATATATGTTGACTCTTGATTCCTTTATCTAAAGAATAACTTTCAGTATGAAATTGTTTAATCTCAAACAATACAAAATTGGAAAAGCTTTTTTCGTGTTTAGTGGTCAGTGGCCTTTCCGTAATAATATTTTAGATGTATTTATTTCATATTTTTACATATTACCTTATGCTATTAGAAGAATTACTGGATACGATTTAGTAAGCTAAAAATTAAGTAGAAGTTACTGCACTGGGAGAATAAAAAAAATAATTGTTTCGAATTCGAAAATTGATCATTTTCGAACGTGAGCATTATTTTATTAATGATTTTAAATTAACTTTACTATGCAATAGAAAGACGTGTTTGGTTTATTGAAGAATTGACAAGTTTGAACTAATTCACGAACTACAAACGCATATGAAACGTTCAAACAATTTTTCATATAATTTTTTCATGACTCGTGCAAATTCGACAGTTACAGTAATTTTGTATATCTATTGAATTAAAATCTTTATGGGAATTTTTTGCTAATATCACAATTAAAGAAATGTTCTGGTAATGTTCTCATAATGTTATGATAAATTTATAATACATTATAGAGATACCGAAAGAACATTGTGGAATATTATAAAAGGTAAAAGGAAAGAACAGTAATTTTAAAAATATTTTTGGAATTGTATAGTAAAAGTAATGAGAATTTTATGGGAATGGTTTGAGAATGTTATTATAATGTTTGTTTAAGATTGTAAAATCATTTATTGAAATATTTATTTGTATTTAATAATTTATTTGAATTACTAGACTAGAAGCATGTTTGGAACTTTTTTCCTTTCTTTTTCTCTCTTTTGAGGTAAAAACGATAGATACTTTTTGTACCTTCAATCATTATTTTACTTTATGATTTTACAACAAAAAAGTGAACTAAAAACTATACACTGAACTATTCATTTTAAAAGCAGTATTGTAAGTTACCGGGCTCAAGCGAGAGCTAAATATTTTTCTGTGACGCGCTCTTCCGCTCTACGAGACTTCGCCGGAGAACTTTTTCGGTCGCGTAGTCATCGTACAGTAACTATCAGATATCGATAGCGCTTATCACTTTGTAAGAGCTACATCGGTTCATTCTAATTCATATAATTGAGAATCAGCACCAAGTGCCTCAATAAATTTAATGGTATTTTAAATAAGTGAGTGAGTTTTATTGCGGCATCTATGAAGCTTTAATCTCTCCTTTTTTTGTGCAACAACGTGGTTCGGGAGAACAGCGCATCCTGATACAAAGAAAATAACTGTTTGTGCGCCGGAAAATTGGCGTTCGCAAACATAATTTGGTCCTTCGGAGTCGGATGTTGTTGTTCCTGTAACAAAAAGTTGAGAAAAAAGGCTGAAAACCATGATCAATCGTGCCACTATCGTTGTCTCACTCGCATGGTAGCATTTCAGAGGTACGCAGTCGTCGCCACTCTTCAGATACACGGGAGGTATCGAGCAATTCACCGCACCAGGCTAGGTATGTGTAAGACAAGGAGGTTCAGGCTATCTTCATTACTCGTTGGCTCGATCAGGGAATTTGTGTTTCTCTCTCTCTCTCTCACACGGGAGATATACGGAGAGTTGAACTAAGCCTCCCCACTATTGGTCTACGAGCGGAGAGTCTTAGCTGCGCCTACGGGGGTACCCTCTCCTATCGCCACTGCCTCGCCTCACTCGAGCTCGCGCCGGCGGAATCAGTACGCGGCGGACTGCCGGAGAGGAAGTCAGAGCGGCATCTTTATCATTGGCAGCGCTGATTATTGGATGAATGGATGCTTTTCCTTAAATAATGGCAGATAAACCATGATCGTTATATCCACCTCCGCTCCGGTTTGCGTTGAAGGTGTTTAAGGTAACAATAGTTCGATTTGAGTGGAATTCCGGACAATAATTTCACTCGTATATTTGTGACTATTTTTCCAGACTTGCTGGAAACAATAATTACGCGTTCTAGATGTCAATCGTGCATTAGCGTCGCGTGTGAAATTCGAAACAACTCGCACTTCTAAACGCACTTGCGTTGAGTGCTTTGAGTCTTGTTTCGTGTTATTTACTTTATTCCCAATACTTTCGAATCAGCTACACCGCTCGCTCTTAGTGCTTCTTCTGGTTTGCATAGCGTCGCGTGTGCCTATTTTGAAATTCGGTTATTGAGTGAGATTTCGGACAATAATCTTGCTTATACTGACACGGAGCATTTGTTCGTAACTACTTGCGCTAAACTTTGGTGCATTTAGCTATTGGAATTCGAGCACCTTTATGCCGTGTATTAAGTGCTCTCGCTAATCGTCCGAGCGATTGAGCCCTTTTACTGAAAATAAGTGACTTTTTAGACACTTCGCGTCAACCGCGCTATAATTTTCTGTGGTTTCAGGACATTTTCTGTGGTTTCAGGGTACTTTCTGTGGTTGGGTATCTGACAGAATTTATCACAATGTCGTCAATAAACCAAATGTTTAGCTCTCAAGCAGCATATTCTGGCTTGATTGAACGATCAATACTCAATTTTAATAAATTAGCCAAGGAGAAGCAAAATTTGGCTGCAGTCAGGAGTCGACTAGCCACGTTACAGGGATACTGGGAAAAGTTTTAGGCCCAGAATGCCCTGCTTGAAGCATCCCTTGCTGAGGATGCCGATGAAAGGAAGCAAATCTACTTTACTGAGGATGTATTCTTTACTACGTGTGATATGTATGATCAAGCGGTAGATTTTTATAATGAAAAATTAATTCATTTAACAAAACCTTCAATGCTCTCACATGCGGAGAGTTTTGAACGTTCTTTTGTTCAAGCTGAGGCTAATATGCCACTAAGGTTACCAAATATTAATCTTCCTAAATTTTCGGGAGATCTTAAAGAATGGGAAAACTATCGCGATATGTTCATTGCATTAGTAGATCAAAATGGTGGCCTTAGTGACGTACAACGTCTGCACTATCTTAAAACCAGTCTCATTGGAGATGCGTTACTTATATTAAAGCACACAGTAATCAGCGACGCAAATTACAAGCCAGCCCGGGAACTTATTAAAAAACGATATGACAACACTAGAGCCATTGTAAATTCTTATTTACATACGTTTTTCACTCTCCCTAAAATGAGAGAAAATTCAGCCCTGGCTGACTTGAAACTTTTGCGTGATCAGTCTAATGACATACGTTCAGCTCTTAGAAATTTAAAGAGATCAATTGATACTTGTGATGATTTATTTAATTATGTAATAATTTCTAGATTTGATACTCAGACCTTGTCTGAATGGGAACTGACATTAGGGGCCAGCACTGAGATGCCTCAATTCTCACAATTAGATGAGTTTATGAACACGAGAATTAGAATTCTCGAATCCATTTATTCTCAAACTAGCCATGAAAAATCAAATAAAAGTCATAATAGCTCTGCTGGGCCCAAGAATGTCAGAGCCCATCAAGTATCTACAGAAAGCAAAGGCTGTGTTCGTTGTGAGAAAAAGCACCCGTTAGGTTTCTGTTTCTTGTTTAAGAGGGACACAGTTCAAAATAGATTTGATTTAGTAAAGAGACTTAATTTATGCAAAAATTGTCTTCGTAGTGGACATAATAGCTTTTCATGTACGAGTAAACATGTGTGTTTTCATTGTAAAAAGAAACATCATTCTTTGTTACACTTTTCGCAACAAGATAATGCTAATACGCCAGTCGATGATAATAATAAATGTAATCCCGAAAATGAAGTAGCGAATAACCATGTCGCTTACAGATGTAGAGATTTAGTAGGTATATTACCCACTGCAATTGTTAAATTACACGGTGAGGACGGTAGGTCAGTACAAGTTAGAGCCTTATTAGATCAAGGTTCTCAGGTATCGTGCATAACGGAGCGAGTCGTTCGAATGCTAAAGTTAAAAAAGCATACAGTTTCTATTAATTTGAAAAAAGCCGGTAGTGGTAGTAGTGAGAGGGTGACGCGTGCCGCTGAGGTCACTCTCACTCCCATTCAAACAAACCAGCCAAGGTTCAAAATACGTACCTTAGTTTTGCCTACCATCACATCCTACACTCCTCCTAGTTTCAAAAAGTCTTCGGGTTGGAATCATCTACAAGGATTGGATTTGGCAGATCCTAATCCTCAAAGTAAATTACCCATCGATCTCTTGATTGGCGTTAGTGAATATGGTCTAATCATTGAGGAAGGACTCATAACCGGTCCCCCTCAAACCCCTATTGCTCAGCAAACTGTTTTTGGCTGGATTATCTCTGGCAAAGGGTTATCATCTGATAACGCTCATTTATCGGTCGAAACCAATCATATCTCATTGTACCCTACCTTGGAAGAGACTATACATAAGTTTTGGGAAATGGAAGAGGTCCCCAAGGAAACTTTCCCTTCCAAGGAAGATACTGAATGTGAGCAAATGTTTGTTAATACTTGCAAGCGTCTTCCTGAGGGTCGATATCAAATATCGCTACCCTTCAAGTCCGAAAAACCTCCTCGTATTGGAGAGACCTTCCAGGTTGCTAAGCGCCTTTTTCTCAATACTGAGAGGCGATTAGTCAAAAATAATGAATTATACATGGAATATAAAAAATTCATGTCGGAATATGAAGATTCTGGCCACATGGAGCGAATAAGAGTTGATCAACTCGATCCGCCTTTAGTGTTTATTCCTCATTTGCCAGTGTTACGAAGCGAGAGTCAAACAACAAAGTTGAGGGTTGTCTTCAACGCTTCCTGCAAGTCCTCTAACGGCACAAGTCTCAACGATTTTTTGCACGTAGGTCCAAAATTGCAAACTGACTTGTTTGCTCTCGTACTTCGATGGAGACAATTTAAATATGTCTACCAGGCTGATTTGGCGAAAATGTTTCGTCAAATTTCTGTAGATCCTTCTGATACTAAGTATCAGCTGATATTATGGAGAGACTCTCCCAGTAAGGAGCTATCTACTTATGCTCTAAAAACCGTCACGTATGGTACGACGTGTGCGCCTTATTTGGCGAATAGGGTTTTGAAGCAGTTGGCTGTTGATGAGGGCTCGAGATTTCCCTTAGCCAAATCTGTGTTGGAGAACGAATTCTATGTTGATGACGTTTTGTTCGGTTCTCATGATTTGAACTTATTGCGTCAAATTCGACGTCAATTAACGGAGTTGCTTACGGCGGGTGGTTTCAACCTGCGTAAATGGGCAAGCAATTGTCGTGAGGCTCTAGACGATATTCCTCCAGAAGATCATGGTTTGGCTTGTGCCAGAGATCTGTCTGGAGATGAGCAGTTGAAAGTTTTGGGAGTAAAGTGGCTTCCTTTGGAAGATGCATTTTCATTTTCTTCCACTCCTCCTACACTCAACACGATTACTAAAAGAAGCTTTTTATCTGTAATCGCCAGCTTATATGACCCTTTAGGCTGGATTGCCCCATATATAATATCCGGCAAGATTTTTATTCAAGCTCTTTGGCTCCTAAAAATCGATTGGGATGATCCGCTTCCTCCAGACATCTCAGAGAAAGGAGTTCGTATAATCTCTGATATATCCTTGATAAATAAGATATCTATACCTCGTTGGATAGGGATTGAAGATCCTCAGAATGAGGTAGAAATCCATGTCTTCGGAGATGCTTCGAATAGTGCATATGCTGCGGTAGCCTATGCTCGTGTTCTTGGACCGAATGGCAAGTTTCGGGTAACTTTGCTTTGTGCTAAGACTCGGGTAGCTCCTCTGAAAGTAGTTAGCATTCCGCGATTGGAACTTTGTGCTGCTGTTTTAGCTACTCGATTGGTCACTTTTGTCACAGATGCAATGAGACGCCCTGTCTCTAAGATTGTTTGTTGGTCTGATTCTCAGACTACGCTTCACTGGCTTCGACTTCCTCCTAGCACCCTCAAGTGCTTTGTAGCCAATCGCACGTCTGAGATACAATCATGCTCAGCAATTAAAGAATGGAGGTATGTGCCAAGTAAATGTAATCCAGCTGATTGTGCGTCTCGCGGTATCGGTGTACTGGAATTGCGAAATTTAGAATTATGGTGGCAAGGACCTTCATGGTTGTCTCAGGCCTCAACGGAATGGCCCAAGAATGATGCGGTTGCATCGAGACCAATTGACTCAGAAGTCAGGAATACTGGTAGCCATATCCTGATAGCTCATCCGGAAGAATGGTCTATTTTGAGCAGATATTCCAGCTGGCTTAAGTTATTGCGAGTCACCGCTTACGTTTGTAGATTTGTTGCAAATTGTAAAAATCCTGCAACTGGCAAAAAGGATATCTGTCTTTCAGCTGAAGATATTAAAATGGCTGAAAGCAAATTAATTGCACATGTCCAAAATGCACATTTTTCTCAGGAAATTCATATGCTTTCTAGAAGCAAACAATTTTCTTCAAAGAGTCCTATCCTTCCCTTAACCCCTTACCTGGATACTGAGGGACTTCTGAGAGTAGGAGGCAGATTAGAGCATGCTAGATTATCTTATGATCAAAAACACCCTTACATTATTCCTAAAGGAACCTTGGCTGAATTGTTGACTCGATATTATCATATGGAAACAAAGCACGGAGGTATTCAAGTCACTTTGCGCGTACTCAGAGAGAAATATTGGGTAATCTCTGCTCGTTCCGTTGTGCGTAAAGTGATTCACGCTTGTGTAACTTGTACTCGATTCCGTGCTCAATTAAGCCAACAGTTGATGGGTCAGATCCCATCTTCAAGACTGAATATGACCCGTCCATTCTTACATACGGGAGTCGATTATGCCGGACCTCTGTTTGTTAGGTTAGGTTCCGGTAGGGGAAGAAAATCCCAAAAATGCTATATTGCGCTTTTTATATGTATGAGTACACGCGCAATTTATTTAGAAGTTGTGTCAGATTATACTTCTAATACCTTCCTGGCAGCGTTTGCCAGATTTGTCGCCAGACGCGGATTGCCAACAAAACTATATTCGGATAATGGAACCACGTTCCAGGGAGCCGACAAGGAACTGACTAGAAATTTTCATTCCGTTTTATCTGATTCGAAAATCCGGGACCGTATGGCCAAAGATCGGATTTGATGGGAATTCATCCCTCCCCATGCACCTCATTTCGATGGGCTTTGGGAGGCTGGAGTCAAATTGGTGAAGCACCACCTTAAAAGGATTTTGGGTCAATTTACTCCTTCCTTCGAGGAGCTCCAGACACTCCTTTGTGGAATCGAAGCAGTACTGAATTCCAGGCCCCTAACGCCACTGAACGATGATCCCTCCAATTTCGAGGTACTCACCCCTGGTCATTTCCTTGTAGGTTCCGTACTGTTAGTGCCTCCAGTACCTTCATTGTTAGATGTTAATCCTAATTATTTAACGCGATGGCAAATTATGCGAGCTAAACTCGAACAATTTTGGCGCTTTTGGTCTCAAGACTATTTGAACACACTGCAAGCGAAGACGAAATGGCGTATTGAATCTCGTAACTTGCGTGAAAACGATATTGTTCTGATTAAAGATCCTACGTTACCACCAGCAAAATGGTGGCTGGCAAGAGTTGAAAGTGTCATTCGCGGTTGTGATGAGCGAGTTCGCGTTGTTATGTTGCGTACTGCTACATCGACATTTAAGAGTGCAATTAATGACATTTGTCGACTGCCTATCGAAACTAAGGATGAGTCATGAGTGCTCGTGTTTATCCTTATAGGATTCATCTAGTTATTTCCTTGTTATCAGTTCAATAGCATATTGTAAATTCTGTATATACTTTCCTTTTTGTTATTTCATGTACTTCGTTCCACATATCGCCGGAATGAGGCGGGTGGTATGTTTAAGATTGTAAAATCATTTATTAAAATATTTATTTGTATTTAATAATTTATTTGAATTACTAGACTAAATGCATGTTTGGAACTTTTTTCCTTTCTTTTTCTCTCTTTTGAGGTAAAAACGATAAATACTTTTTGTACCTTCAATCATTATTTTACTTTATGATTTTACAACAAAAAGTTAACTAAAAACTGTACGCTGAACTATTCATTTTAAAATCAGTATTGTAAGTTACCGGACTCAAGTGAAAGCAAAATATTTTTCTGTGACGCGCTCTTCCGCTCTACGAGTCTTCGCCGGAGAACCTTTTCGGTCGCGTAGTCGTATAGTAGCTCTCAGATACCGATAGCGCTTATCGCTTTGGAAGAGTAACATCGGTTCGTTCTGATAGAGAATCAGCACCCAGTGCCTTAATAAATTTATTAGTATTTTAAAAAAGTGACTGGTTTTTATTGCGGCACCTCTGAAACATTAATCTCCCTTTTTGTGCAACAACGTGGTTCGGGAGAACAGCGCATCCTTATAAAAAAAAATAACTGTTTGTGCGCCGGAAAATTGGAATTCGCAAACAATTATGATATAGTAATATTTACTGAAACATAGCTGTGCCTTGAAATAGCCAACTCTGAAATTAAATTACAAAACTTTAATTTATATAGAAACGATAGGAATATTCATAATAGTCAATATAATAGAGGTGTGCTGAATAAAAAATATTTATCCAAACTATTTATTACATTTTTCTGAGAATGTTGAACACTTATTTGTAAGAATTAACAATCATAGTTTGAACCTTATAATAGGAACAATTATGCAAAAGAATTAAAACTTATGCAGACATTGATGATCTTCAAAACTCTTTGAATGAAATTGATAATTGGTGTCTCTTAAATGATCTTTATCTTAACATACACAAATGTAAATCTATAACATTTACTAGATCCAGACAAACTGAAAAACATACTTACGTTTTGAACGATACTAATTGGGACAACGTCAACAATATAAAAGATCTGGGCATAATCTTTGACACTAAAATGAATTTTGAAAATCACATTGAAAAATGTATAAATAAAGCTATCCAAACACTTGGTTTTATCAGAAGAACATGTATAAACTTTTATAATCCTGCAACCTTAAAAACTTTGTATTTAACTTTAGTTAAAACAATTTTAATGTTTGGATCTAGTGTCTGGTATCCCTACACCAAAAATAATATAGATAGGATTGAAAAGGTTCAACATACATTTTTTCGAATAATTTCTTCTAGATTGAATCTTCCTGATCCTTTCATTGATCATAATTACAAGAATATCTCTACATCTTTACATATTCCATCTTTAAAATCCTCGAGAGAATCTAATGATTTAAAATTTATTTTTAAATTATTGAATGGCCTCATAGATTGTCCTCAGTTACTAAAACAATTGAAATTTAAAGTTCCTACTAGAGCCTCAAGACATAAAATAACGTTTGCTATTGAAAATTACAAAACAAACTATACTGCAAATAACCTTATGATGGGTATGAGTGTAGCTGTTAACTTATGTGAAATTGACATTTTTGCGACTTCTTGGAGTGATTTGTTGAGGTATATTGAGAAATATATACTGAAATATGAATAATCTCTATTATACACTATTACCGAAATTTACTCACTGTGTATTTTTATCTATGTATTATTCAATTGTAGTATCTTTTGGACATTATGTCCAATAAATTTTAATAAATAAATAAATAAATAAATAAATAAATAAATAAATAAATAAATAAATAAATAAATAAATAATAGATTTTGATAAGATCAAAATTTGAGGCTGATTGCAATTAAATTAATTAATTGAATAAAATTTTAATTGAAGATAATACAATTATTATCTTAAATAAAAAAAGACAATGTAAATAAACAAATAAATAATAATAAAAGATGAAGATGTTTAATTAACAATATATCACTGTTTTATTTAGTAATAGTAATAGTGTGGCTGGAATATGGAGTTAAGTTCAGTAAAAACACCGACTTTGAAAGATAACAGATGTCCATAGTGTCGGTGGGTTTGCTGCCCTGGAATCAGTGCGTCTGTCGTACCATAACCTATAATACAACAGTCGCATTATATTAATGCTAAAATTTTTCTCCGTGTATATATTCATTATTGTTTTTATACTATTTTAATTAATTGAAAATATCATTAAAATAGGTTATTATTTTCCCGCGTTTTTCTTTTTAAGTTGTAGCTTAAAATTTATAAACTATTTTAAAATTATTAATTGTTACCATTATTCTGAATTTAACTTTTACGATACTTTCATTTATAAATCATTATAAGGATTTTTCATGAATAAATCTTTTGTATATTAATTTCATAAATATACTATACAGCTGATATATTTATTTTAGAAAATGTGGAAATTAAAAAATTAAAACTTTTTAAATTAAAAAAAAATATGTTAAGATTTTTGTTATACTAGTTTAATCTACAAAAGTTGATGTTTCCTCGCTTCTTAATATCTTTTTCTAATTTCAAATCACAATAGTACTAATTTCTTTTTTTTAGTTATTTCATTTTTTACTAACTACAAACTCTATCTTTCTTAAAATTTTTGTTTTATTTTTAAAATGGTAATACTGATTAATCTATCGAATTGTTTCAAGATTCTATTAACTTCGACATTAAGAAATGGAAATGTCTGAACTAATTGCTAAAATTTTCCATCTCTGGAAAAATCTATTTTAAAAAACATGAAAAACATTTACGACGAATAAATCAGCGTGATGACAAAAATATTAATCATTAAATAATTCAAAGGCGCTTATTATAAATCACAATATTACAGCCTTTCAGTAAATTTTTTCAGTAGCGCTTTCAGAACAATCAGTAAATCAGCACAAATTGACATTTCCATAAATCAGATAATATCGAATCCACCGACTGGCACTACAACTGAGGAACTACTCATTTAAAAATATGTCGTTAACTGTCGCGACCTGGCAATGATCGATCGTGACAAATTTGTGCATTTCTAATAGACTCTGATTTGATGTCCAGTTTAATTTCACTTTTTGCTCGATCGCTTTGCATAAATAAATGCAACTTGAGACATGATAAAGTTTTTTTCTTTTTTTATAATTAATAAGTTTTTTCTTTACTTTTTAATTTTCAATTTTCATTTTTTCGAAATTTATCTTTTAATTTAGAAATAATTTATTTATTTTAAATATACAATGCAAATGTAATCTTAATTAATTTGAATATTGATAAAGTATCACAT
>JABFPY010000087.1:0-13079 GCA_022817165.1 Phoenoteleia sp. ZL-2020 | reverse complement strand
GAGTTTCTCGCACTACAATTATGTCCCACGAGATTTAGCGGCGGACCAGAAAGTGCGCTTCTGGTCTCAGCGGAGGCGAGAAGATGCACCCGAACTCCGGATGGCGCTCGGTGGCCAGCGAGAAAAGAAACCACAGGCGGGTTCACGCGAAGCGAAACGGCACGACCGAGCGGCGAGATATCCGTGTTCGTAGCGCGCCCTGTCAGAAAAGCTTACGTAAGAACTTACGTAAGAAAATACATAAGAAACTATGTAAGATAGCATGTAAGATTTTACGTTAGATCTTATGTATGATTTTGGCGTCAGAAACTAAGTAAGATCTTACGTAATTTCATACGTATTTTTTTACGTTAAATCTTACGTGATTTCTCACGTCTTTTTTTACATAAAATCTTATGTAATTTCTTACGTTACATTTGTATGTTAATCTTAATGTTAATATGAATAATAAGTTGTAACTAAATGTAATAGTATTTTTTTAAAGACTGGGAGCTCTATAATTTTTAATTTAAAATATAAATTTACAATGTATATGAATTAATACAAGCAGATAACTTTGAGAACTATAATTTGAAATTCAAAATACATTTTTATTATAATGCTATAAATGTATGTAAACGGGAAAGTGATGGAATAATACTTTGAAATTTCAGAAATAAATTTTATTATCTAATAATAATAATAATCTTCAGTACATTTTAGTCAACCTTAAACCTTCGCATTTTTCAATTATTTTGATTTTGTGCTGCTAGATGTTGGCGATGTTTCTTCATCAAATCTTGACGTTTAGTTTTTACATAATCGTGAAAACAGCTTTTCGCATTTTTTAATTTTTTCCTTTAATATTTTTTTTCCTAAGACGGTCTTCGTAGCATTCTGAAAAGTTTTTACGTATAGCTATAATATCTCAGAATATAGGATATTGATATTTGTATGTATTAAAGTAAAGTATACGATTGACCAGTAAAAAATTATTTAAAATTATATAATTTTTAGTAAATTTTGCAATAAATATGTCTATTTATTTAATGTAATATAATTCATTAAATTAATTGCTTCTTTATCAAAACATAATTAAAGTTTAGGAGGCCAATTATCCTTAACTGATCTACTGTATGCTTTACTCTTTTCAATTTGCACTTATTTACTTTTTAAAGCATCGTATTTTTCCGGAGTATATGCTTTTACTTGCTCTTCAATGCCGTCGATTTTTTGATACGTTACTTTGTTTAATTTTTTACATCGAATTAATATGCCTCTTGTTCCATACGCAGCATGAAACAATTCTCTTACGAATATAGAGTCTTTTTTTTCGGTGCTTATAATGTCCCATTGATCCTCTGTAATGAAAATTCCAGCCCCTATTTCTACCTGCAAAACAAATTTTTATACATATAAATACATCGATATAAATTATCAAATGTGATAGAATATTTTATAATTTATTGTAATACAAAAAATAAATCTAAGAATTAATAAATAATATTCTCTGTTTGAGCTACCAGAAAAAATGATTCAAATTTTAGTTAATTTCTCACACCCGCACGAGGGAGTAAATAGACAAATTTTCTTTTTTATATAACACACAATATAATATTTAGGTAACAAAGAATTTATTTATGACAAAAAATTATATTTTGTATCATTATATTGTTGAGGATTTACTGTTTTATTACAATATTCGCACATATACGAAAATAGCCATTGAGATACAATTTTTCCAGATCTGTGGTTACTGACCTGCCCATTAATTGCCTGATACAAATTGCGTTGTGCATTTTCAAGATTTTGCTGTTGTATTTCCGGGTGTTCTAATTCATGTCTATCTCGTTGCTCACGTACATCGTTCTCTCTCTCTTGCATTTGTCTCTCTCGTTCTTGTCTAATTATTTCTTCTCGCTCTCGTCTCCGTCTCTCTTGTTCTTCTCTTTGCCTTGCTTGTTCTTCTTGCAGTTGTTCTTCTCTTTGTCTTTCTCGGTCGGGTTTCTGTCTCTCCCGTTCTCGATCTTTCTGTTCTTGTTGCCTCTGTGGTCTTTGTTCATCAATTTGTTGGAAAGATGAAGTTTCTTGTTCAATAGAATTCTTAATTCTCATTGACTTTAACGGACTAACTCGAACAGCGCTCTGTTCTTCCTCTTCGTCTAAAGTCTATAAATGAAAATATTAAGTATAAATATGACACTAAATATTTTTTATTTTTTGATTTTCCGCACTCTGTACTAAAAAATATCATACGAAACGGAATATGTGCGGAAAGTGATTGGCAACTCATGTGACGACAACACTCGCCTTGAGCTTGTGCTATCAATGTCACACTTGTTGACAATCACTTTACCGCACTAGTTGTGTAATATACTAATCGGATATTTCGAGCCAGGCTTTAGAAAACTGCCTATTTTGGTCGAAGCTTGAAAAATCTGAAGTAGTTGGTTCTTCAGTCATTGTAAAATTTGCAATTGTTTAAAATGTTTCGTCTAATTACATTGTTTTCGAGGAATAACTTCCGTTTGGCTAAGAGCGCTTTCAGAAATGTAAATATACAATAAAAAATGTACAATCAATATATAACAAATATAAAGATAATAGATAAAAATTAATTAAGGGCTTTCATTTTAGAGATTTTATATGGATAATAACTGAATATTTGATTTACAAACCTTATCACTATCGTCAGCTACAGCACTCATTATTTCCTCATCTGCAGAACTTTCCTCACATGAGTAATCTGTGCTGCTGATTTCAACTTCAACTTCGGGTGAAAGACTTCGCAGTTGTCTTTTGGGTGGTCGTACAATTCGCTTACGACTGCTTTTTAATTTTTCGATCTCTTCGTGACTTCCTACGTACAAAAATTAAACTATTTTAATAATAATAATAATTATCGTTAACATAATACATTGTTTGACACGCTAAAAAAATATTTATAACACCCTATTATATTTATTTAATTATTTCCAATAATGCTATTTTTAATTAAATTATTATGTACCCTTGTAAAACGAAAAATATATGGGCCATATATTTCTAATATATTCCGAATATATCTTAGATATAAAAGATATATTCCAAATATATTACTAATACATTTCTAATATATTTCTAATATATTTCTAATGTATTTCTAATATATTTCGAATATATTTCTAATATATTACTAATATATTCCATTTTTTGTCATATATTCGTAAAATTGTCCATATATTCGCCATATATTGACCATATATTTTCAATATAACTAATTACTTACAATATATTAGAAATATATTAGAAATACATTAGAAATACATTAGAAATATATTAGAAATATATGGCCCATATATTTTTCGTTTTACAAGGGTAATAAATTATTTATTTGTATAAACAAAATTATTGAAAGGAGAATTTGCAGAAATTGTACGTAAATATTGTGTCCTCTTCTAACGAATTACTAATTAAAATTATTTATGTAAATAATTTTTCTATATACTTTTACAGATAAAATTGTAGATTATCTTTATGTTAAAAACTTTCATTTTTTTTGACAAGTTTGTCATAAAAAACCGAATTTGCATATAATTTGCATAAATTTCGCACAATATAATGTAATAAATGTAACACCAAAAACGGCCATACATTTGTATGAAGTACATGTAAATTTATTATAAAGTTCGTATAAGTATTTGCATATTAACACAAATTTTGCATCATTCTGGTACTGTTTATATAAATCAAAACGTATCAACACGATATACTTACGACCAAATACTAAAATACTGCCAGCTGTATATTCATCGATGTACAGATTTATTTTCATGGAATATAATTTGAAACGATCAAAATCAAATTTATTTATTGGATTTAACTTCTTAATCCATGTCAAAGGAATGATAGATTCTCTATTGCTATCAAAATACTGTACATATGCATATTTTATGCATTCGCTTTCATCTTGTGTTTTATCCGACATTTGAATTTTTAATGCTGTAAAAATAATATTTATGTCAATAATTAGCAAAGCTGGATAAGTTATAATGAAACAGCAATTTGTTATAAGGTATAACGTTATTCGTTATAACGTTTTCAGAATTATTACACATTATTTTTTTTTGTATAATCATTATTTTGAAAAACAATATTTAAATTATCTTTTACTTAAGAAAATAAAAACTTGTACACATTTTTTAACTATAAATTAAAAGTTAACAAGTTTTCAACTGACTTAACATGTTTAAAAGTTAAGAGTACAAGTTTATAAATTATTAATTATTGCTTTCCATTTTTCGTTCCAATCAATTAATTTATGTAGTTTTTTCATTGATTCTTATAAATTGAAAATATAACGACAAATATATACAAAATAATTTGTGCATATTTGTTGATCTTGTTGAATATTACAGTTTCTCGAAATTAAATACTAAAACTAATTTTTTTATTTCTTCGTTGAATTTAGATATCTCAAATTGTAGGTTTAAGTACACTTTCAAATGCAATAAACAATTATTATATAAATATTACAAATTTGGCACAATCAACATAGTCATTTTTTCCAATTTTGCATGCATATAACTTGCAAACCTAAAACATGATTTCAAATTTTTAAGTGATCATTATATTTACTTGGCAAAAATCTACGAAATTTTTACATATTCGCATTAAAAGCAGTTTAAAAAAAGTAATTTTTCATTCACCAAAAATAATAATATAAATTAACTTGTAATAATATACAATAATATTTGTAATATATTGTTATAACAGTATTTTAGACGAAAATAAGATAACATTTCTGTAATGTTATATTATACAATAATTTTGAATTAAAAAGAAATAGTTAAATAATTAATTTTAAATAATTAAAAATACTTATCACACTTTGTTTATAAAAAATAAATAAAAATATAATGGGTCATACTTCTTATACATACCTTTTATATATAAAGACGAAAATTAATCTTTATAAACACGAAACAAAATCAGTTTTTACGAGTTTTGACTTCGTTTGTTTACAAGAAACACTTCTTGAGAATGGCTGACCGTGATATTGCTTGATCAACACTGGCTAACTCGAAAATATGTGCGCGCATTCTCGTGCATCTTTGTCACACTTCAAGACGTATCGTTGTAATATCATCGTCGAACACAATCGCATGCTAGACAATAACAATATTGACAAGACAAAGATAAAGCAATAACACAATTCTTAGTTTTTGAAAAAGGCTTTATTAAATATAGGCAATTTATCAAGGCATAAGTCATTATTCGTGCGGTTCAGCTATAAATACGAGAACGAATTTAATTATTTACATTTTGGTATAGAGTTATTGTGAAAAATGTAATTATCGGACATATACAAAAGTGACAGGTACAAAAAGTAACCTTTCAAATTTTACATAATCTACAAATATCAAAATTCAGGTATGTTTATTTAATATTTCATAGTTATTTATAATTATATATAGATTTGTATTATTTTTTGTTTTTTTTTGTTTAAGTGCAGATGATTATAATAATATGTTTTAAAATTTATGTACACTCTAACATTTAGAGGATCAAAGGATCATTTTATATTTGAATTTTTTTGCTTCTACGATTATTATTGTAAATTTTATTATTATTAAATAAATTTATAACTGCAAAATAGGCATTAATATTTGTTGAAGTATCACTGGCAATTATAATATTTTCTATTTAAAAAAATATTGAAAATCGACTTTTAATTATTCCATGTGTAGATATTATGTACAATAAAATAAAATCTTAATAATTATTGTAATAATTAATTGCAATAATTAATTTTGTAATAATTAGAAAATAATAATTGTTATTATAAGATAAGAATAACAATCTTTGATATTGATGTTTTTTTGTCAAATTTTTTGGTCTCGTGTCGAATTTACATCGTGCAATACGTTAATTGATTATTGATATTGAATTAATATAGATTTCGTATTAGTAATTTCTTAGAAAAATCGCCGTAAACGGACGAAAACTGAACTTAGCCGCGCAACTGACAGGTGATTGCGAGACGAATAGTAATATCTAGAGTTCTTTGTGCCGCGCTATTTCAAATAGTATTTTTGAAATAAAAATAATTAATAATTAAATAAATTAGAGATTTTTGTGCAAAAATGTTAAAATTATACATAAATAATATTTGTGCTCGGTTTAAATAATATTACATTATTGTTTTAAAAAATATTACAAAAATATTATTTATCAATTCAAAAATATTTAATTAATGTAATACTGATATTGTTTATAATATTTTAGTAATCATTTTAAAATATTGTTAATAATATTAAAAAAAACTAACAAAACTAACATTGTTTTTAGAAATTGCTTTGGGCAGACCTAGATTTGATTTAAATAAAACTAACAAAACTAATATTTTTTTTAGAAATTGCTTTGTGCAGACCTAGATTTAATTAAAAAAAAATAACAAAACTAACATTTTTTTGTATAAATTGCTCAGAGCACAGCTAGAGTAAATTTTTTAAACAACTAATAAAAATTAACATTTTTTGCAGAAATTGCTTTGAGCAAATCTAGAGTTAATTGTTTAAAAAAATAACATTTTTTGCAGAAATTGCTTTGGGCAGACCTAAATTTGATTTAAATAAAACTAACAAAACTAACATTTTTTGCAGAAATTGCTTTGGGCAGACCTAGATTTAATTAAAAAAAAATAAAAAAACTTACATTTTTTTGTATAAATTGCTCAGAGCACAGCTAGAGTAAATTTTTTAAAAAACTAACAAAACTAACATTTTTTGCAGAAATTGCTTTGAGCAAATCTAGAGTTAATTGTTTAAAAAAATAACAAAACTAACATTTTTTTTAGAAATTGCTTTGGGCAGACCTAAATTTAATTTAAAAAAAATAACAAAGCAACTTCAATTTTTGGCTGTCAACAGCAGTTTAGCTTTAAAAATTGTTAATAGTTATTTGTTAACAGGTTTTATAAAATGGATATATTTCAAAAATACTATTTGAAATAGCGCGGCAAAAAGAACTCTAGATCTTACTATTCGTCTCGCAATCACCTGTCAATTGCGCGACTAACTTCAGTTTTCGTCCGTCTACGGCAATCGAGCCCTTTATTTAAATTGTTTTTTAACACAGAGTGCGGAAAGTTGCTTTTTTGCATACTCAAGACTCCGCCAATCGTACGAAAAAGTAATCTTTTCCGCACGAGAAAGAGACATTCTGCATTCTGTACTAAAAAAATATCATACGAAACTCGTGCGGAAAGTGATTGACGAGTGTGACGTTGTCATCACGCGAGCTGTCAATTACTTTACCGCAGTAGTTGCGTAATATACTATTAGCAAACCATAGATTTAACAAATAAATGAAACAAATACTTCATACACCACACTATTATCATTAATTTGTATTAAAGTCATAGATTAATATGAGCGATACTGAATCCTTTGGTTATAAACAATATTTGAATCGAGATGAAGAAGATACTGCTATTCCGAAAAGGACGAAAGTTAGACTCAGAAAACGGCAGTGTGTGGAAGCTTCAAACGACCAGATAACAGTAAGAATTCATGTTCTAGTTTGTACTACGCGTTTTACATGTAGTACTTTATATAAAGTTTTATGAACTTTTTTTCCATTTTTTGACTTATCTACTTTACGAAAATTCAATTTTATTTCTTTTTATCATATTTCTATTATTCAATAGTATATTTAATTTTTTTAGTGAAATTAATGCTTTATATATTTTTCATTTATATCAGGAAACCAGTTCCAGTTCAAGCGACAATAATGATGAAGTGAGAAATGAAGAACAAAATGTGATAAGAGACTTCTCTGAAATATGCTCCGCATCTTGCAAGGATGAAGTAAATTTTTTCGTTACTTATTATATTTTATAACTATTAATTTATATTAAAATATTTTATATTTTTAAAAGTGCATCAAAGCTAGAAATCGTATAATATGAAATGATCTCTGATTCTTTGGTTCGAAATCTTATTTTCTTATTAGTATACTAAAAAAAATATCTTTCTAAATAGACAATCTGCAGACGTTATAATTCTGATTTGCTTCGTCGTACAATAGGTATTTCAGAAGGTTCAGTTTTAGATACATCGATTCTAACTATAGAACTACATAGGTCTTTTGCTATAGTCTTGTTATATTTTTTAATATCTTTTTTAAAATCTATTTCTGTGTGTAAATCTGTTTTTTTAATGTGACCACCATTTTCTTAGATATTTGAATTGCTTTAAAATCCCTATCTATTTTGTTAACAAATATACTTACGAAAATGTTTATTGATTTTTATTTTAAATCTAAGTAGATCGGAGTTACGATATTTGTGATATTTGTGTGATATTTGTGATATCTGTGTGATATCTGTGTGTGCAGACATGTGCACTTCGAAAGGTGTCTTCTTTGGCGCCACCTACAATTCAACAGTTTTTATTTCTTTCTTTAGTCTCAATTCATTTTGGACTTTCTCGGGATAAAATGATCAGAACATGATATGTACATTTGAGTTTGACAAACTACTGTAAAAACATCTTAACAGAATAACATTATTCTTCTTCTACTTTCTAAATAATAATTCCGAAATTAAATGGAATAATATGGGTTTAACGAAGATGCTTTAAAGCCTGCTTTCGACAAAATTCAAAAGCCTCGATCCTATTTCTACTAGTATCACACTGTGTTCCGACCATGTTGCCATCGCGTTCTGAAAAATTAACTAGAAAATGTTTTAAGATTGGCAAGACCTGTATCGCTAGAATAACAAGAATTTGAACTTATACCTACAGGAAACCATAGTATTTGAATATGGAAATTTGAGCAGATTTCAATATAATTAATAAATAATTAAAAACATGATATTCAATTAAAAATGTATATTAAAATAAAATTCATTACATTACGTTTCTGTGTTCAACTGTGTACTTTCTTTTTTGCAACTTTAACAAATTAAAACCGTTAAATAATTAAACATGCGAATGCAAAATAGTTCAAGTTGTCATTAGTTGTCACAAGTTATAGCTAGCTTTGAAAGACAACTCACTTTGAAAAAGAAGATGCATTAAATTAATTATATCTAATTTAATTGATTGAAATCGCTGCACTAAGTCTCAAATTCCAATTCTCAAGTTATGATGTGTATGATATGAATCTTATCTTTCTTAACAATTACAGAGTAATGAAGACTACGGTTGTTTCAAATTGCAAGCAGGAAGTACTGATCTCGAGAACTCAAGTATTCAGGACTATTATGTGGAAGCACAAGGAGAAATGACTGAATCTGTGTTCTATAACTGCGTCGAAGGATCTGATGTGCCATCTGACGATGAAAGTGAAGATTGTGAAAGTTGTTTCAAGTTTTTAAATAACTTTTTAACGACAGAAAATTGTTTTTCAAATATAGATGTCCCCCCCGTTGGAGCTAGTAGAGCAGATATCATGATAATGCTATTAAAATATGCGATTGTGACAAGAGCACCAAAAGCACACGTCGAGATGCTTTTTAAATTAGTTAATAATATTTTCATAACACCAATCCTTCCAGATACTAGCTACTTAATAGAAAAACTTTTTAATTCAAACATCGGAACAAAACTGCACGCAACGTGCCCAAAGTGTTTATTGTATGCAGGTGACATTGGTTTTTCTCAATCGAATGAAAATAAATGTGTGATCCTTAAATGTCACGCGTGCAATCATGTAATTGATGTTACGAAATTAAATACTTCAGGATTTTTCTTTACATTTGATATAAAACGTGACGTTACAAATATCATCGAAAGGAATATGAATTATTATAACGAAATGATGACTAATAAACGTCGAAATAGCAATGTGATAAGAGACATTTATGATGGGTACAAATATAAAGAGTTCAGAAAAAAAATGAAGAATGATTGCGAAGATTATGTAACAACAATTGTTAACTCCGACGGTTCTCCGATTTTTAATTCTTCTACACTGTCTGTTTGGCCTATTCAGATGATCATAAATGAAATTCCAGTTGAAGATCGTTTGAAAAACGTTATATTATATGGTATTTGGTTCGGGAAAGGAAAACCTAATATGAACGTTTTCATGGAACCTTTCACAAATCAATTGAATAATTTATCAAAAGATGGATTTGATTGTAATATTATAGGCAAAAATCGATGTATTAAGCTTTATTGTATTTGTTGCTGCGTTGATTCCGTTGCTAGGGCGCCAATGCAAGGATTAACTCAATATAACGGAAATTTTGGTTGTAATTGGTGCTTGCATCCTGGGGAATGGTCTAAGAAATATCATTTCATGACGTATCCCATTTTATCTAAGGAAGTTGAGGCACGAAATCACGATCAAGCATTAGCAGACATTGAAAAAGTTGTTAACGCAGGTACACAAAAACGTAAAAAGAGTAACATAGGAAACGGTTTTAAATATAAAGCTACAATTAATAAATTAGAGTATTTTGATATAATTGATGGCTTCGTAGTCGATTATATGCACAATATTGCAATGGGAGTTTCGCGACAGTTTGCTAGCTATTGACTCCTCACTCTCAAGTTGGACGATTGACGCGTTCCATTTATGAACGAAAACATTGGAAGGCTCGAGAATGGGAGAGTTGGACATTATATTACAGCTCACCAATTTTAGCGATAGTATTACCGAAAAAGTATGTTGAACATTGGTATTTACTAGTTGAAGCTTTATATATTTTATTACAAGAAAAGATAACCGTTGAAGAAATTAATCGAAGTAGTCAGTTGCTACACACATTTGTATTTGATTGTAAACAATTATATGGACAGAAATGTATGACCTTTAATGTACATCAGCTTTTGCATTTACCATCTTCCGTGTACAACTGGGGACCGTTGTGGTCTCATAATGGTTATCCTTTCGAAAATAGTAATGGAGAAATTGTAAAAATTATTCATGCAGCTAACGGTATGTCTCATCAAGTACAAAGATATATTTCGTACAAAAGTAGCTTATCTTACTTATTATCTTTAGACAAATATACTGATTGTTCTATATTTGTTCCTCAGTATTTGGATAATCTGGATAGAAAAATCAAGCATACAGTTAAATCGGAGTCTTGTAGATATATTGGCAAATCTTCAATTCCAAACAAAAATTTTGTTGCGCATTCTGAAATAGAATTGACTAATTTTAGAGCTTTCAATCGAATTGTAATAAATAAATGTTTATATGCTTCCAGGAAAAATATAAATAGGCGTTCCAATAATAGCTTTGCGTTGCTAGAAGACGGATTATACATTCAGTGCATTCAATTTCTATATAATGCTTCTGATAAAAAAGATATATGTATTGCGCAAAAGGTAGAGGTAGAGAATTCATATAATACAATTAAAAAAATTATATGCATAAACGAAGAATTTATCGCGATCGAAACGAAAAATTTACGTAATCCGTGCAAAGTTCATTTATATCCGCTGTACCAAATAATTATCACAACAATTGAAAATAATAACAAATGTGAAACATCTTATAAATTAATGAAAGATTCTGTAAAATTATATAAATTGTTTAAGAGAAACAAGAGTGAATATAGATACAAATAATATTTCATGAGAACTTGTAAAACGTAAACAAAAAATTTGTACGCCAATTTACAACGATTGTAATGGAAAATGGAATATAAGTTACGTTATCTAGTTGTATACCATTTGATGAACTATGAAAGTTGAATTAGAAATATTTAAATCCAAACATATATAAAATAGTATATAGATAGAGTAGCCATGTATGTACCCTATCAGAAATTTATATCCGTTTATTTATATACATTTATTTAACGTTTCTCCTACGTTAATATTTCAAATTAACGTTGGATACACATTAGATAAATGTTTGAATGTCCGGCGGACATTCAAACATTGGTCAAATATTTATCCAACGTTTGTGTTCTGATAGAGTAAGACCATATGTAGAATATTAAGTTCAATTTGTTAGAAATAGTGAAAATAAAAATAATGTTATATTCATATCTATGCATTATTTTTGGTATGTAAATTTAAATTACACTTTGAGGTATAATAATTTAAGAGTACTGTATTTTTGAATAATTTGGAACTGATTAACAAAACTGAAAATTATTATAAAGAAGTTTTTAATTTTAACGTCGTTTCATTTTGTCTGTGAAAATACCTTTTTAAGACTTCGGAAAATTACATGATGCGATTACACTAAAACGAGATAATTGTTTAAATTAAATATAATACACACATATTCGGTTTCTGAACACTAGTTCAAATAAAGTATACAATATAAGATAAAAATATGTCCATCTATGTTATTAATTAGTAAATATAAATAAATATTTAAATAAATTTGTAATCATATGTGTAATTTTATTGAACGTTTCATAATATACTTACAAAGTAGTGTTATTATTTAACATGCATATATTATTATTTATACGTATTATGTATACGTATTTTAAATATTGAATGTTCAATTAAAAATGGAGTAAAAATTTATAAGTAATATTTTGTCATCTTCCTGAATCCAAAATTGTTTTTATTGATATAGATTATAAATATATATTTTTAAAGGGAAATTATTGAGCTCCCAAAGTCTTTTTAAAAAAATACTATTACATTCAGTTACAATTTATTATTCATATTAACATTAAGATTAACATACAAATGTAACGTAAGAAATTACATAAGATTTTATGTAAAAAAAGACGTCAGAAATCACGTAAGATTTAACGTAAAAAAATACGCATGAAATTACGTCAGATCTTACATAGTTTCTGACGCCAAAATCATACATAAGATCTAACGTAAAATCTTACATGCTATCTTACATAGTTTCTTATGTATTTTCTTACGTAAATTCTTACGTAAGCTTTTCTGACAGGGCGGCGACTTAGCGAAGAGAAGTGATTAGGCGAGACGGAAAAGAAAGCGATAAAGGTTCACCGGAACCAAAAGTCGAAAACGGAATCGAGCGATAAGCACACAAATTCAAATTCCGTGCAGCGACGCGAGACGAATATAGGCGCGACAATTTGTACAATGTAAACTGATGAGAAATATTATATTCTCATCAGAGCGCTGGTATTAGTTATATAAAGTAATGTAAAC